>CAJHQP010006456.1:0-38200 GCA_905132765.1 Moricandia arvensis | reverse complement strand
CATACATACTATATTAGGATCTCTAAAATGTTCCAAAAATGCTTTACAATATCTAAATTTATCCAAAATGTACATAAATCTGCAATGAATCTAAATGACTCGAAATATATAATTAGGACTCTCAACTATGACTTATATATCAGGATCATAAGCCCATAAAAACAATCATGATATATCAATGGTCATAAACCCAAGATAAACCCTGATATAGTAAATATCATTTATTATATTCCTTAAATTTTAAAAACAAGCATGGCTTCAATTATCAGATTTGCTGATTTTTCTAGATATGTTAGTAGTCGTATATATTTACGGAATAAACAGTTGAAACCCTAGTTGTAAAAACTTAAAAAGCAAAGTAGTTAATCTGAAAGCAAAAAGCCCTTGATGGCTAACAGGGAGAAGCTTCCATGGGAATTGATTGAAGAGATCCTCTCTTGTATCCCTCCTGAATCTCTTGTCCGATTCAGAACCGTCTCTAAACAATGGAACGCTCTTCTTAAAGACAAGAGGTTCATCAAAAACCACAAGAACAAGATGACGTATCGATTTATTTTAGCAACCAAATCCAAGATTTATTCAGTAAGCGTCAATCCAGAGATCGAGGTGCGTGACTTGACGTTAGAGAATATTCCTGCTTTAGAATCTCTGTTACATACACGCTTGGTCGATTGCGATGGGCTTTTGCTATGTTACGTGGGTCAAAAAGCCATGGTTTGTAACCCATGGTTAAGACAGACTAGATGGGTCGGTCACGAGGGTGACCATCCTAGTTTTCAGTACAGTGGCATAGGTTATGATGATGATAATGGTTACAAGATCATTGGGTCTCATCGGAAGGAACTAGATCCAAAGACATCTTGGAGAACCTTTGATTTTTCCTCCTATGCATGGAAGGACCAGAGCGATGTGATGAAGTGTAGTGATACTACTAGTAGTAGTAGTACTGATGAGGAAGCTACACGTGTTATTTTTCACAGTACCAGTGGTGTGACTTTGAATGGAACTTGGTATCGTGTTGCTTCTAATGACAACACCAAGTACTTGTACTTCATTGTTAACTTCGATTTTACTAAGGAAACATTCAACCGATATTGTGATCTGCCATGTGAGGATAACAAGGTTAATGATGCTCTTGTTCTAAGGGTGTTTATGGGAGATCGGTTCTCGTTGTTAAAGCAAACCCAACTAACAAAGAAGATTCAGATTTGGGTGACCAAGAACAAGATTCATAAACGGAATGGTAGAGATGTGGAATGGATGAGTTTTATGGAAGTGTCAGTTCCAAACTTTCCTTATTTGGTACAGCCAAGTTACTTCATCGACAATAAAAGGCTTGTTGTGTGTTCTTGCGACAAAGATGGTCAAGCTTGGATCTATGTTGTGGGGAACAATAACTTGATCAGTACAACTAAAATAGATCCTGTTGTCGATCTTTGGCCTTCGCATTGTTCCTTTATTCCCAGCTTGGTCTCGGTTCCTGGAGGTAAAAGAGAAGAAGCAGAATGACTAGTTTAATCTCATTACATTCAGCTTCTTGTTTGGTTCTTTGAGGAAAGCTTCGGTTGATTTGGGTTTTGTTGTTTTCGTTTACAACCTTCTTTGTTGGAAGTAGAGATTTTGCTAAATTTCCTTTTTTGTTTTGCTTTTATTTCGTTAGAATGGTTTCTTTTATAATGTTTTGGATTAAATTAGATTACGTTTAACGATTTCAGTTTAGGTCGTGGTTTTCACTTCGAAACGTATGTTAAATTCTTTTGAATAATATGCTAGCTTTTTCAGTTGTTGAATTAGTAAGCTTTCACACTAGTCTTAAAATGGTATTTACATCTTATAAGTTATTTTAAATGTTCTTTTCCACCTGTAATTTTTTATAAATCTCATCAACAATTTATGATCCGAGTTTGAATACCCTTTCGATTAATATTAGGAATGAATCGATTATTTGTTACATACCACTATGTTAATCGCTTGAGGTGAAACCTAAACTCAATCTAACTAAGCTAATACTAACTTAGTTCTCAGCAGAAATTGAATCCAAGATTGATGGATTGACTCCGAACCTTAAAAGATTACCATATCAAAATATCACCGCGTGGAAGTTTTGGGTAAAATTTTTATAGTTATTATCCTCTACTATATGCGGTGTCCTTAGACCATGATTAACCCAAAAACCCCACAAGGGATTCTTCTTTTTCTTTTTTTTTTATTTTTTGATTTTTTTTTTGAAAAAAAAAATTAAAAACGGACTAATCACAGACAACCACGTGTCAGTGGGGCCCGTGAACAATGTAAGAACCCAAGCAAAATGAGTTCTTATTTACGAGAATTAAGAGATGGTTCTTAAGGATTTAGTGGACCCTACCCACTAAGAACCCCCTTAAGAACCTCCCATTAATCATGCTCTTAATTCAGAAAACCCAAAATTTTTAGAGAAGTATAATACGACCGTGCTAACAGATAGTTGAACATGTGACTTCTGGCAGTTGTATATCTAGTGTATTGTGTGTTCCTAATTTGAAGAACTACATTGCCTCAACATTAATTATCAAAAGTATATCTAGAAGAAACATCATCTTCTTACTAGCAGTATACACTACAAGAATAATGCCTAATCTCCGACGGCCATATTAGTCGGAAGTTTCTCGGTAACAAGCATTTCCTATTATTTTCCGACAATCATATCTTAGTCGGAGTTTGGGTCTCGGAAATCTCGGTTTCTCGGAAACATGTCGGTACATTCCGATTACTAATATTGTCGGAACTCTTTGTCGAGAATATAACGGAACACTCCGATGAACTTCCAGAAATACATTCCCGATAATTTTCCGAGAATTTAATGTTTTAAATTAAAAAAAAATATAAATAATTAAATATAAATACAACTCAAATAATATTGAATTACTATTAAATGTGTATTACATATAAACAAATAAACCATAAAAGGTTTATAAAAAATACAACAAAAATAAAATAAAAAATAAACTATATTTACTGTCGGTCAAGTTGCGACGGCGGTTAGAGTTCAGTTGTGGCGGTGACGGTGACGGTGGCGGTGTTCGTGCAAAGAGTTGTGTGACCACCGGCGGTGGAAAGATTTGCGGCGGTGATGATGAAGTGAAGGGTGTGAAGGTGGAGTGAGCACCGGCGGTGGAAAGAGTTGCGGCAGTGAAGATGAAAGAAGGTATAGTTGTGACGGTGGCGGTGTTCGTGCAAAGAGTTGAGTGGGGGTTGTGTTTTGACAGATTCACATATCTTAGCAAAAAAAATTCACAGATCTGAAAAAAAAAACAGAAAGTAAGAGAGGAAGGAAAGAAGGAAAGAGGAGAAGAAAAACGAATGAATGAAAGATGATAAATGAGGAAAGGAGGAGAAGGAAGGAGAACAAAGATCTGCTCTTAGATTTCAACAGATCTGCTCTTTGAGGGAGGTAAGTGGGAGAGAAGATAAGCACAGAATAAAAACAGATATCTGTATTATATTAAATTAAAATTTATTACAATATATAAAAATGCATGCAATTGATACTGGACCACACACGTGGATTAGAAAGTGAGATATTATAATATACGCATTAGATATATTATTAACTGTATTTAATTTAATACATATATCTGTATACAAACACAAAAAAATTCAACATCGACTTTCATAAAAGCTCATCGGAATACTCTTTACATTAGTACTGTCTACTTTCCGATAATAACTCCCACAAAGTACCTATGAATCTTATATGTCGGTATAATCCGAGAACTTTAACGATAAGTTTATGAGAAATCATATATGTCGGTACAATCCGACAACATTCCGAGAACTTTAACGGCAAGGTTCCGAGAATTATTTTTTGTCGGCAAAATCCTACATCTTTCCGATGAATTTAGCAAGTCCTCGTTATTTTCTCGGTCGATCGTCACAGATTTTCTGAGAACTCACTTTCTCGGAAACTTTTATCGGAGTTCATAACGTAAAACACCACAACATTCTCATGCAAGTCTATTTTGTCCATTAAAGTTTTGCATCAGAGACAAGTTGATCTTTGCCGTTATTGAAAGGTATAACTTATTTATCACCTTCACAATTAAAAAAATAACTGGATCAGACGATAAGTTTTATAAAAAAAAAGATTAATGGTGATTCATGGAAATATTTATAAGATCTCAACAAAACACAGCGTTTCAAAAAAAAAAGCCCATGCACGTAGACTCACGTAGGTCTCGGCGTGGTCGTATATATATATATTTTCGTATATTTTATTTTCCGAAATAGATATGAAAAATAAAATAAAACACATGATAAACACGAAAGGAGAGAATATGGGGATCTAAAATATTGTTTTCTGAACTCCGGAATTGATGTAAAAGAAAATAAGAATTATTTTTTTCTTTTAAGAACAGAGTCATCAATCTGAAAAAGCACCGACTCATAAAACACAACAAAAACCCTATAATGAAGAACAAGGAGAAGCTTCCATGGGAGTTGGAGGAAGAGATCCTCTCTCGTGTCCCTCCTAAACCACTTGTCCGATTCAAAACCGTTTGCAAACGATGGAACACTCTCTTCGACGACATTACTTTCATCAACAACCACAAGATGACGTTTCAGTTTATTTTAGTGACTAAATCTAAGGTTTATTCGGTAAGCCTGGACCCGGAGATAGAGGTGCGAGAGTTAACCTTAGACATCCCCGGTTTAAAAGATCAGAAACCTAATGACATGGTCGAGTGCAATGGGTTCTTCTTGCTATGTGGCATCAAAGAAGGAGCTGTGGTTTGTAATCCGTGGTCAGGACAAACTAGATGCATCAAGGGCGAGGTTAACCAACCTGGTGGCATAGGTTATGACGATAATAGGATAGGTAAGAATTATAAAACCCTTGCGTTTCACGGAAACGGTATAACCTCTACCACTGCATGGAGAATCCATGACCTTGCCACCGATACGTGGAAAGACGTGTTGCTTGCCACCGATACGTGTAAAACACGGCCTAGAACTTTGTGCGTTTTGCACTCGATAAGAGGTGTATCTTTGAATGGAACTTTGTATTGGGTTGCTTATTACCAAAGTCATCCCTCGTTGTTCTTAGTACTAAGCTACAATTTTCGAACCGAAAGATACTTAAGGTTTTGTGGTCTACCGTGTGAGAAGAACGATCGTAGCGATGCTCTTGTCCTTAGGGTTTTTAAGGGAGATCGGTTTTCCTTGTTAAAGCAGTGCCATGTAACAAAGAAGATTCAGATTTGGGTGGCCAAGGACAAGGTTGATTATGGGTATAGTAGAGATGTGAAGTGGGTGAGTTTCATGGAAGTGTCAATCCCTAACTTTCCTTATTTAGCACAGACACAATCCTACAATCAGCCGAGTTACTTCATTGAGGATAAAAGGGATGGTAAAAGGCTGGTCGTGTGTTCTTGCGATGTAGATGGCCGAGCTTGGATCTATGTTGTTGGGGAAAGCAAGTTAATCAGTAAAACCCTATTGGATTCTGTAGTGGATCCTTGGCCTTTGCATTGTACCTGTGTTCCTAGTTTGGTGATGGTTCCTGGATGTCAAAGACAAGACAAAGAAGAAGAAAAAGCAGAATTACGTGTTAATATTTCTTTTGTTATGTTTTTTGTTTGGTTGTTTGGGAAGCTAAAGTTCCTTTTTAGCAAATAAATTATTTTTGATTGTTTAGAACAGACTAGATTGACTGTTTAATATGGTCTCAATCAGTTTAAGTCTAGGTTCTGAGTTTTATTGGGGATTTTACTTGTTGTTGGACGTTTAAAGCATGATTAATCTTAAAACTCCATTTAAAATTTTTATTTATTTATTTATTTATTTTATCAAAAAAAAAATTAAAAATGAACAGACCCGCGAAACATATAGTTTTGGTGTTTATAGTTTTGATGCTCTCCCTTAAAAACCCCATTAAACACCTCCTTAATGGTGCTCTTAAATGGTTTTATATGGTTTTAGTGCAACAAAAGAGCAACTATGTTGTCTCAATGTATATAGATTGTCAAAAATTTATGCTGAAGAAACATGCAGCATCTTCTCAAATATTACGTTTGTATTAAACCTATTAAAGGTGGGTCTCTTTTCTATACAAGAAACAATCAAATAAGCAGCGGTAGCGTAAATAAACTAGCTAAATTGAAGCCGAATGCACACATACCAGTTCAAATATAGATGTTTTAGTCTTCTCCTTTGTGTCATTGGCATATATATCTTCCCCATAACACAAAGAACAGACTTATACCAAAAAATATAAAATGAACTTCTTTTGTACTATTTTTCTTAACAGGGACATTCAATAAAGCATACAAGTACCGAAGCCTATCGGAATAGTATTTTACCAAAAAAACATATTATCTAGTACCTATACATGCACAAATATTATTAATATTATGAAAACGGTATGTGACAATTCAGTTTACTATGTCTCACGTTTATTATTAGAGTGGTTAAATTATTTTTAATGGTTTAAATTTTTTAATCAATTACCATTAGTATAAAAGATATTTATTTTTATTTAATAATTTTACTCACGCCTTAATCTTTTTTAGAACCTTATTCATAAATAAAATTAAGGAAATATTATAGTATATGGAATATATAATTTTATACATATAACATTTTTAGTTTAACTTTATATTTTTTCCCAAAATCATAAACGAAGAAAAAAGATCTAAAAAAATTAAAATATATAGATTATATATAAGACCATAATTTAACAAAAAATTGACCAAAAAATAGATATTTGTTATGTAAAAAAACAAAGACCTTAAATCAGTGTTTAAGCTTAGTCTTGGGCTGGGCTACAGACTATTTATTTCCCATGCAAGTAAAGATCAGAGACTCGTTCAAAAAAAATACAGGGTGTAATCAATCTTTTAACGTTAGTGGGCCTGGGCTAGGCTGCAGTCTATTTTTTCTCATGCAAATAAATAAACCAAAAAAAAACTACTAGCTATGATGTAAGAAAAAGACAAACCTATTTCGACGTACTTCGCGTACCAAACTGCAATAACTTAACCGAAAAGAGTATGACAACTATAAATTCTTCTCACCTAAATTCTCATGCTCTACTTTGTTTTTATACCTTCCTCTTCTTCTTCTCCACTCCCACTCATTCTAAAACCTCCATAGCTACAAAAGCTCAGTGAAAAAAAAAAACAGAGAAAGAAAAAACAAAAGAGTGTGCTTTAAAAAAATGTCTCTCCTTTCGTTTCCTCTCACTTCCTTAACCATCTCTCCTCCACTCTTCTTCACTATCATCACCATTCTCGTTATACTGTTCCTCACGCGCCATAGTTCTAACTCTAAGCGCGTGAACCTCCCTCCAGGTCCTCCCGGTTGGCCTGTGGTCGGAAACCTCTTCCAATTCGCGCGCTCCGGGAAGCAGTTTCACGAGTACGCTGATGATCTGAGGGAGAAACACGGTCCGATTTACACGTTGAGAATGGGTAGTCGAACCATGATCATCATCTCTGATGCGACTCTGGCCCACGACGTTCTGATTCAGCGTGGGCCCATGTTCGCGACCCGGCCCAAAGAGAACCCGACTCGGACCATCTTCAGCTCCAACACTTTCACAGTCAACGCTTCCGTGTACGGACCCGTGTGGCGATCACTAAGACGTAACATGGTGCAGAACATGCTGAGCTCGACCCGGTTTAAGGAATTTGGGTCGTTGAGACGATCCGCAATGGATAAACTCGCGGAGAGGATAAAATCAGAGGCTAGTGAAAATAACGGACTTGTCTGGGTCCTACGAAACGCGAGATTCGCTGCGTTTTGTATTCTCTTGGAGATGTGTTTCGGAATCGAGATGGACGAAGAATCGATTCTGAAGATGGATATGATGATGAAGAAGGTGTTGATCACGATCGATCCACGTCTCGACGATTACCTCCCGATCCTTGCTCCGTTTTACTCCAAGGAGAGGAAACGAGCTCTCGAGGTTCGCCGTGAACAGGTGGAGCTCGTCGTCGGGTTCATCGAGAGACGACGGAGAGCGATTCAGAATCCGGGAACCGATAAAACGGCGACGTCTTTCTCCTACTTAGATACACTCTTCGACTTAAAAATCGAAGGACGCAAAACGACGCCGTCTAACGAAGAGCTCGTGACGTTATGTTCGGAGTTTCTTAACGGTGGGACGGATACTACAGGGACGGCGATCGAGTGGGGCATCGCGCAGCTGATCGCGAATCCTGAGATTCAAACTCGGCTCTACGATGAGATCAAATCAACGGTGGGAGATCGTGCGGTTGAGGAGAATGACGTGGAGAAAATGGTCTTTTTACAAGCCTTCGTTAAGGAGATTCTCCGGAAACATCCACCGACGTACTTCACGTTGACTCACACAGTGACGGAGCCCACGACGGTCGCCGGATACGATGTTCCCGCCGGGATCAACGTCGAGTTCTATCTCCCGGGGATAAACGAAGATCCGAAGCTTTGGTCTAACCCGAAGAAATTTGATCCTGACCGGTTTGTTTCGGGTAAAGAGGATGCGGACATAACCGGCGTAACCGGAGTGAAGATGATGCCGTTCGGTGTAGGCCGTCGGATCTGTCCCGGTTTATCAATGGCGACCGTACACGTGCACTTGATGCTTGCTAAGATGGTTCAGGAGTTTGAATGGAGCGCTTATCCGGCGGGAAGCGAAGTTGATTTCGCGGGAAAATTGGAGTTCACGGTGGTTATGATGAAACCGTTAAGAGCCATGGTTAAACCAAGGGTTTAAATTTTAAAATTTGAACCATAGGTAAACCAAGGGTTTAAACCGAAAACGATGTGTGCTTATATTAAAGGGACCTATACTTTAAAAAATCGTCAGGTGTTTTGTGAATTCTAGTAAGAGATTACATTTGTCGTGAAACATATCAATAAATGATTTCTCCTTTTGTAACGTTTATGCTATCATGTAGAATGTCACATTAAAAGTGTTATGAATGATGTACAAAGTAGCTGTAATCGGCATTTTAGATAGTCAACAAAGTAGATGTGAAGAAGACATATCCATGTGGGACGTGGTTGAATCGAATGTTTAAGAGCTACCAAAATTTAGTTCAGATTCTGATAGTGACCGACTCATGTGGTTCATTAATATAACAATCCACACAATTTAAAACACATGTATGTCCTCTGCTAAAATGTACATACCAAGAATGCAGATAATGTATTATTTGTTCATGAAATATATTTTATGTCATGGAGAAGCCCATTACCTTGGCCCAATAGCAAATTTAATAATTATCTGCTCGCTTCTCCTCCTCTGTCATCTCTCTTCGTAATCAATCTCCTCGCTAGTGGCTTCATTTTGCAGATGTGGAATCAAAGCTTTGACTGATCTTCTTCCTCCAATACTTGTGGCATGGAGGCAACTAGTGGTATTTGGGATGAAATTGAACGTTCTGAGAGGTACTCTTCTGTAAATCGATGGATCCTTTGTTTTTTTTGTTCTTTCAGTAACTTTCCAGGAGAGTAATGATCTATGTGATTTTGATTCATTTATACAAATAAGCTGTAGGAAGAGATTCTCCAGAGTTTCAAATTTTGATTGCTACTTGTGTTTGTTTTTGTTAGCTACCTCGTATGCTCTATGTATGAAGAGGCAGAGTCATTAGCTTCCTCCATATTGAAAAGAATCTTTGGCAACGCTGATGTTTTATCCGAGGAAGCTCATGGTGATCATCAGTTTCATGACATGTTGGAATCTGCTGGGATGGTTCTAGTCCAATCCTTGCATGGACACGGCAGGTATATAATATTTCAGATTGATGTGTGTGAGGGAAGAAACTTTAGAGTTTAGTACTCTTTGGCTCTGTGATTGTACTTTCACAGCAAATGTTTTTTTTCATGCAGGACAGGCGAGATTGTAAATGAGCTAAGACAAGTGTTTCGCGAAGTTGCAGCTATTCCTGTTCAAGTTCTTCTCACTGGGTATCTTTCTTTTTCTATTCTTTTCTTACAGCTTAAGATGCTCGAAAAGGAGGATACTTGGCTCTTTCTGAAATAGGTTTCAGAACTAGGAGTAACATAACATTTCAATAACCGAAGAGGTGAGTGAGAGAAAATAGTCTTAGCTAAATACTTGAGAGGTTGTGATGTTTGCTAAAACTTACTTTACTAGTTTAGCTCAAAAGTCGTAGAATGATATTGTAGATATCTATTTAATCGATCTTCTTTCTTCTTTTTCCCCTATTTAGAATATGTCTTCAAATATCGAACGGTTCCTACTCTGGTGTACGTGAGATTCTGGAAGAGTTCTTTAGCATATGGGTTTACAAGGACGACCACTATATCATAAGTGATGCTGGATTGAGTGAAAAAGCGTTCCATGGGAAAATATCGTTGGATGTTGATGAGTACATGGAAGTTGTGGAGCTGTATACCTTTGGAGTTCTTGGAAAAGATACAAACGATGTGGGTCTAGCCATTTCATGGGTTGAGGATGCTGCGTTGCCTGAGGAAAGACGACAGGTACATTTAATTAGTTTCCTGACTTGTGTATGAACTTGTTTCAACTAAGATACTGCACTCAAATCTCTGTTTCAGGGACTTTTGAGAAGATTGCATTCTCTCCAATCAGCAAATGTTCCAGAGGCTAGTTCTTTAGAGGAAAATCCTTCTTATCATGTAGTGAATAGCAACAAGTCTTTGGCTAATGAAAAGAACGATGAGATGGATACTATCCTGAAACTCTCTAAACAACATGAACCTTGGTCATCCCGTACTCTAAGCCTAAACTTCGGTAATACCCGATTTAGCATATCCAGGGGAAGAGTTGCCATAAGCCTTGTTGGATTAATCATATGTTATGCTTTGAAGAGAAAACGAGCTGCTTTAATACGGTAATAATTCTTCTACGCCTGTTCGGGAACATCGCTATACTTGAATGATCAGAATGTATGGTGATGAAACATACATTGTGGTGTGTTTTGCTTTCGTGTTTTAGGATCATTCGCAGACAAATGGAGTCTACGAGAAAAGCAATTGTAGATTTCTGGAAGCTTGCGTTTTCATACCAAGTGAATCCTCTTGCAGCTATTCAATCCATACCAAGCACCGCAACTTGAGGTAGTTCCCACAGTCTAGAAGATGGATGAAAGGCCTAATTTGAATTGAAATAAAGTTGCATCATTTTGGTTCCCTGCTCGGGCTTTTGTATAATCAGATCCATACTCGGTGTTGTGTTAAAAATGTCATTCTGTGTCACTCTTGGATAAAAGCTGAAGATAATACCAAAGCAGTAGTCCCCAATATTTTTTAATGCATTGGCTCAAACTAACTTAACACAACTCATTGTGTTAAACCAAATTGTTATCATTGAAGATAAATTAGAAGCTTTTGTATTTTGAATGAAAGAGTGTATATTTTGGGACAAGAGGCCTAGTTATTCAAAGAACTGTTTTTAACCACAGTACTCTTAAAACAAGGTTGGTCCACAGAGCAATGCTCAGACACAAGTCACATAAACAAAGAAAGATCCAATACAGGTATTATTAGAAACAGAGTCACATGAAATGCTCTGCCTCTCCTTAGGCCTTGGCGGTCTCAGCCTCGTCCCAGAAAGCTGATTTCTTTCCAGTTTTTGATACGGTCTGCAAAACAGCGTCTGGCTGCACATTGCCTTTCACTGTCACCTTCTGCTCCTTGATATCCACATCGAATGACTCCACGCCTGCAAAAAAAATCCGGAAACTGATGTTCATGCTCTTGACTTTTCAGGATACTAAAGAACCGTGTTTGTTATAGAACGTAAGTTTGAAGCAAAAGAGGTTCAAAAACACGAGATTGAGAATCTTTTTGTGGAATCTATATGTATGGGATGAGAAGACAATTGGTTTAAAGCATCTTGAGACAGAACATAACATCAACATCAATAATCAAGATTAGTCATAGAAAAGCTGACCTTCCATCTTTCCGAGGACTCGTTTCACAGCTCCAACACATCCCTCGCATGACATAGCCACTCTTAGAACAACGGTCTACACCGGAAAACAAACAGGTTAACTTGGGTAAGAACTTATATCAAATGGACAAGACAAAGAGTCAACGTCTTTGGAAATACTGCAAAACAGGAAACGTCTTGTTCCATTCAAGATGCTACATATTATCATTAGCTAACAAAAGCTACAAACCCTTTGAAATACTGATCAAACTTGTCAACAATCAATCGTAGAACCAATCATAGCACACCAAACCTTTTTCAGCAAATCATGATACTGTCCTGTCCTCACGAGTAATTGTCTTATCAAGATCTCAAGTCTAGTAATTCCAATGATTGCGATATTACATACGTGATTGATACTATAGTTCATAGTTTGACCCAACCAGAGAGATCATTGTTACATCAGCGAATCATCTACACATCATAATAACTAGATCGAGGGAATCCAATAAGATCAGACCATGGATTAAAACTTTTGAAACCCTATCTATATATCAATCGGTGAGAATTGTGATAAAGTCACAGTCTTTACGATGACACAGATCTCGAAAAAGGAATTTCAAAGAGTAGAGTTTTTTTCTTTTGCTTAAATTTTGGATTTTAAGGAATAGAGTTGAAGCCCGATTGGAAATACCTGAGACATAGCTTCGATCTGTTACAGAAACTTGAACCACAATGAAAGGTTGTAGAAGAGAGATAGAGGATTCGATTGGTGATTGTGATATGATGCGAGTTATGTTTTGAGAGGATATAGCTTTGGTGCAGGTCAAGTCAATCTAATGGTTGTGATATGATTGGTCGATGATAATTTTTTTTTAATAATCCGGAAACCTATCCAAATCAGTAGTCTTTTATTTATTTTATTTTTCATTATTTTCCACCAATAGAATTAAAGGGTTACTTTATCCTTTTATAGAGTGAGAGTGATAGTCTTTTTTTTTTTATCATCAGAGAGTGATAGTCTTTTATTCAATTAACCATTGATTACCGTTCGCTGACAAAAATAAAACAATGATTATCGTTCGATTTTGTTAAACTTTGGTCACCTTGATAATTATCTTACATGACGATAAAAAAAGAGTTAGAATGATAAAGTGATGGTCTTGTTAATACAACGAAGACATCCCAAACTACACATCAAAAGATATATACATAGAAGTTTTATCTTTTAGCTACACACCAGAGCTGACCTTCAAATTTTGAGGATTATACACAATTTAGTAGGAATGTTAATAAATACCAAGTTTAACAATTTGGAGACTATATGTTCTTTATCTATTAATTCTTAAAAAAAATTGCACTCTAAACCAATGTTTGATAGCTATGTTCATGAGCGGCATTGCACACATTTTGCAATACATCTGTTTTTTAAGGCACACGCAATAGATAGGGTTTTGCATCATGAAATATGGCAACAAAGCATTTGAGTGAAACTCTAAAGTCAGATCTTCAAGTGTAGATGATATCATCATCTTGAGAAGGCTTTGTGACATGTTTGAAGAGGCTGTTTTCATATGTAGCTGATATCATCTTCTTGAGAAGAGGTTATTTGAGCATAACAAATACTGTGGCGGAGAAGCAAACTTGTACCAATACTGGAGATCACAAGCAAGGACTGTAGCATCACCGTGAAAAGTGCGGTGGAAAAGGCAACAAGCATGGCTGCTATGGAGAAAGAACACAATGGAGCAACCCAATTTAATAAATATTTACATGTTGTAACCGAATGATTTATCTTGTAACCAGATTTACAATTACACATAGTTTCTAGGTTCATTTAAGCTACATAAAACAAGTTATACAGGCTGTGACAGAATTAATTTACACATTATGCATAGCCATATTCATTAAACAAAATGTAACCTTCAAAATTCTAAAAATAGGAGAAACCACTTTATCTTGATTTGTAAGTTTTGGAAGCTGCCAAGAAAATCTTTAAATTCTGGTAAATTTGGCACGTAGGACCGTGTTTTTGCTGTTGTTATAACTTGTAATTAAACTCGTGTTAAATCTTAGCCTACATGGTTGTTACATGTACTGTCTAAAAGTTAAAACCGCGTTTTATAATTAGCAATCTTGTAAAGATTAGAGCTAATAAGTAAAACAAATTACTTCTTTTGGGAATTTTGTAACTTTATAAATAACTTTTTCTTCTGTACTCCTAATTTTCATTACCCTATAAGTCTTGGGGGCCAAAAGGTTCCAAGTGATTAAAAACAAAAACTTTACAAATCTTATATTACATATTGGGATCTGAAGAAAATGAAGAAAATTACCAAAAAGTTATCGTCCAAGTACGTGAAGCTTCACAAGAGCCGGCTCCGGCAAGAGGGGTCTATGACGTCGGAGGACGGTGGAGATATTTTCCATGAAAATCACTCGCCGGAAAATGAGGAAAATAATGAATCTAAGGAGACACCTAGGGTTAAAAAGATTATGGAGTCCATGCATCGTAAGCTGATGCTAAAAGAGAAGACAAATAAAAAGAATATCCACGTGGACGATCAAGAACATTCCCAGAGGTCTGAACGCTCGGTTAGGAATGGTGGTCGTGATAGCAAAGACGACCAGCTTGAAGGTTCGGTTAGGAACATGAACAGTGGTGATATGGAACAGCTTGAAGGTTCGGTTAGAAACATGAACCGTGGTGATATGGATCATCTTGAAGGTTCGGTTAGAACCAGTCATATGGATCATCTTGAAGATTTGATTAGGGGTCGTGATCGTATGGAAAATGCTGAAGGTTCCATTAAGAAAGGTGTTCGTGACCGTGTGGACCAGCTCGAAGAATCTAGCACAAACGGTCAGAACGTTACACCTAAAACAAGCGGTGATCAAGTAGATCAATCAGAAGAATCAACTAAGAATCCTTCTGAGTTTGCTTCTAAAAAAGATTATCTAGATTGGATTGTTTATGTTGAAGGTTCTAGTCATCATTGTTTCGACCGATCCGAAAATCATAAAAGCCCTTATAGAAAGGAAGAAGTCATCGACCATGATCAGATAAGCGTTGGAGTCTCGGAAGGATCCATAGAGGGGAATAACGATGAGATCATGTTACTCAAGAGCTCAAAGTATAGAAAAATGAAATCTGAAGATTCGAAAGGTTATAAGAAAGGAAAAGGTAGTAAGGTCAAAGATTCATTGAAGAATCAAATGGTTGACTAAACTTATCTTTCACATATAATATGAACATTGATCATTTTTAGTTAGTGTGAACTACTACTACTCTTTGTATAATCATATTATTATCTTCAATAAAGTCTTCACTTTACTATTTTTTTAGCATCGTATCTATAGTGCGTTAAAAGAAAAACAACAACAACAACCACCGTTCTCTGGATTACTAGATGTCACCGGCTCTATATCAAAACCTTGACTAGTTATCAAAATTTATAATTGATAATTATAGAGCTGAGAACTCGAGATTGAACCCATTCGAAGGTGTTCTTAATCCTATATTTCAACATCAAGAATGAACAAGATTATGTGCGTTAGACAAAAGTAACAAGGACAAACATATGGTGATTCCTATAACAAAAAAAAAAACCCAAGAACTAAAAACCAATCAATTCAAAAGTTAATGCCAACTAAAACTCTCGTCATCATCTTCATATATCATCATGTAATGTCCAAAAACTCGACGGCCCTGTACTGATGATAGAACTAAGGCATCTGCTGATCAAAATGTGCCGGGCCCATCGTAGCTTCCAAGTCGGATCGAGAGGCGGGTACATCCTCAGCATCATCATCATCAGCATCAGCTACCAAAGTTATGTCAAGGATACTGGATCGTTTCTTTGCTCCACTCTCCATCTTTTGCCTCTTAAAATACTTTTGTGCATGGCTAGCGACTTGCGTTGAAGTCCTTGTCTTCACATACACTCTGGATATGCTCTTCCAGTTTCCTCTCCCATACTTCGCTAATCCCTCCAAAAACTCTCTGAAATATATCATCAGATCATATTCAAGCAAAATCCCTTAAACAAGATCGTCAAGAATTGAGATTATTTTTGGCAAAAAAAAAAAAGAATTGAGATTATTGAAAAGAAAAAAAAAACATTTCGTCATACTTAAACAAAAGATATAATACTTTCTCTTAAACCCAAGAAAAAACCCTAAACTATCACCATGAGCAAACGTAACCCTAAAGTCGTTCTTGACCTATAACAAAAAAAAACCCTAGTTCATCAAGACTAGTTCATCAAGAACTGAGATTCTTGAAAAGAAAAAAAAAACATTTAATCATACTTAACAAAAGATATAATACTTTCCCCTAAACCCAAGAAAAACCCTAAACCATCACCATGCAAGAAAAACCCTAAACCACCACCACGAGCAAACGTAACCCTAAACTCGTTCTTGACCTAACACAAGAAAAACCCTAGTTCATTAAGACTAACCTGTGTTCCTTTGCTGTCCAAGCGACTCCTTTCTTCTTATCTTTCCCCATGCACTGTTTGGTCTCGGACGAGACTTCGTCATCTTCGTAATCTTGGTAACGGGTATTGTCATATCGACCAGATTCGATGAGCTCAATATCGTGAGCCAAAGCGTCGTAGTAGTGCTTCACAACCTCAAGCGGTATCTGAAGATTGTTGGCGATAGTCTCAAACCTGTTCGGATCATTCTCCGTGCGTACCAGAGCTTCCTCGAACTTTTTGTGTTCATCCCTCCCCCACTGCTTCCTAGCCATGATAGAAACAACGTCAAAGTTCCTTTTTTTGATCTTCAAAAAACAAAATGTAATATGTGATTTATAGAGGAAAAATAATAGGGAAAATCGCAAGATTCACCCTCGTGTTTACTTAAATTTACAGAATAGCCCCGAGTTATATTTTAAATCATATTGAACCCTCATCTTAAAGAAGTAAACAAGGCCTATCGATAAAGCCCATTTGATAAATCTCAATGATAAAATGGGCTTTGTCAATTACGTTTGGTTAAGAAGATAGTTATATGGCCTCTTAAGAAACCCTAATTAGATTCTTATTATTTATACATAATTTTTTTTCGTCAGCTCCGTCTTTTTTGCTTACTCTTCTGCATTTGCCGCCGCTTTATCTCTTCTCAAGCTCCGGCCAGGCCGTACAGGTACATTCCCCTCTACTTAAAACCTATGGCAAGGAACACATCTCGTGCTTGGTTTTGAAGTCTTCTAGACATTAATGAATCTCTTTCGAGTTGGTTGTGTTCTCTAGATTGTATTATTTACCTGAATGTGGATCTATATCTTGAATCACAAGGAACCTTGTAGGTTCTATTTGATTTATCACCTTAATGGCTGAACTCATCTAGTTCGAACCATAGTTACTGTCAGTACAGCACTGTGTAGACAGTTTTGTTCATATTTCATTTCTCCGGATTATAGACAGCTGAATCTTGTGTTGTTGTTCTTGTTCGTGCTCTCAGGTAAGTACAATTAAAGGGTGGTGAAAGATGGGTCGTGTTCGTACCAAAACGGTGAAGAAATCATCACGTCAGGTGATAGAGAAGTACTACTCAAGGATGACACTTGACTTCCACACGAACAAGAAGATCTTGGAAGAAGTTGCAATCATCCCATCGAAAAGACTACGCAACAAGATCGCTGGATTCTCCACCCACTTGATGAAACGTATCCAGAAGGGACCAGTGCGTGGAATCTCACTCAAGCTACAAGAGGAAGAGCGTGAAAGGAGAATGGACTTTGTTCCTGATGAGTCAGCCATTAAAACAGATGATGTTAAGGTTGACAAGGAGACGCTAGAGATGCTTGCTTCTTTGGGAATGTCTGATGTTTCCGGCTTCTCTCAAGTGGAGACACAAGCTGTGGTACCAAGCAATGCTTTTGGCCGTGGTGGAAGAAGATTCTAAGGGCACTTTTTTGAATCAACAGATGAGTTTTGTTTTTGTTTTTGTTGGAGTGTTGATGGATTAATTCAATATTGTTTCCTTGGATCCAAGATTAAATTTACGAACACTCTCGTTGTTCTTATATATATTGTAGTAGTCTTTCTATCCAAGATAACAAGGTTCATGTTTTGTCTGCATCTACCTCATTCATAGCCGAAACTAAGCCTTAGATTTTTAACTGAACCTAACCCGCCAAACCTAACTGAAATTTTGGTTAGTTCGGTTAGAAGTTTGGTTCGATTCAGTAGATTTCTTGAAAATCTTGGGTTTTACGGTTTGGTTTGGTAATCGATTATTTCATTTTTTTTTCTTTAGAAAAAGAATTATACCCAAACCATAGCTACAACGCGAATACATTTAACCGAATTTTAAACTGAATCATCTAAACTAATCTATTTTAATTAAGATTACCCAAATTTATCCAAAATTTTAATAAAATTAAACTAAAATCTAATCCAAATCAAAAACTTCGTTAAAAATTTCAAAGACGAAATTAATCTAATACCAAACTGAAAATTATTTTGAGTTAACTCAAATAGGATTTATGTTGAATCGAGCTAACTGGAAAATAAATTAACCAAACCGAATAATCGGAACTAACCGACCCGCAGACCTAGCCGAAACTGCAAATACCGTGAAGAGTGAGGGGGCATAAGTGTCAAATTGGATACTTTATTTCCGTGGAAAAATAGGTTTGGCTCGAAATCAAATGGCACTAACGTACAGATACCTTCTCTTACAGCATCTTCCAACTTCTCACACACTTCCTCCTCCGTCTTTAACTCCTCTTTTACGAAATTGCCCTTTCAAACCGCTCAAATTTACCAGCTTACCCTTCGCTCATCGCAGCCGTCAGTCCCCAGCATCCTCCTCCTCCGCTCGGTGTTCTTCTTCTTCGTCGTCGTCGATGGAATCTCCACCGGAAGGTTACAGAAGAAACGTCGGTGTATGTCTCATGAATCCTTCCAAAAAGGTAATCATGTCCGAAACAGCTTCTTCTTCTTCTTCTTCGGTGTTTGTCCTAATTACTTTAGTTTTTTTTTGCTGATAAATTGATTCTGGATAACTTGGTAGATCTTTGCTGCGTCGAGGTTGGATATTCCGAGTGCTTGGCAAATGCCTCAGGTGATGATGATCGATCTCTAGATTCGATTTGTCTTTTTTTTTTTTTGTAGATTATCAAGATAGAACCAGTTTAGTAGAATGGTTTTTTTTGGTATTGGATTGGTTGGATAGGGTGGAATCGATGAGGGTGAAGATCCAAGAGTTGCTGTTATGAGAGAGCTTAAGGAAGAGACTGGTGTTCACTCTGCTGAGATCATCGCTGAGGTTTGGTTTCTGGTTCCTTCTTAAAACAATATGTCATAACTTGAATACAAGTTGTTTTAAGAACATTAGATTCTTCTTCTGTTTGGTCTGTGTAGGCACCTCACTGGGTAACGTATGATTTCCCTCCAGATGTTAGAGAGAAGCTCAAGGTCCGTTGGGGATCTGACTGGAAGGGTCAAGCTCAGAAATGGTGTGACTCTTTCATCACACACTTCACTTAGAGATATATCTTATCACTAACTCATTTGATTTCGAGCTTTGAACTGATCAAGTACTGTGTGTAAATCCTCAGGTTTCTTCTGAAGTTTACTGGGGAAGACGAAGAAATCAATCTTCTTGGTGATGGAACTGAGAAACCTGAGTTTGGGGAGTGGTCCTGGGTGTCTCCTGATCAGCTCGTTGAACTTGTGAGTCCCAATTCATCGTGTTGAGTTTCAGCTTTTAGTTTTTACTACTACACTCCACTCATCTTCTTATTATATTCTTGTTATTATTTCAGGCAGTGGATTTCAAGAAGCCAGTATACAAGGAAGTCCTCTCAGCTTTCGCTTCTCATCTCCAGTAATAAACATACTGCTTTTAAGTCTTTGGCAACAAACTCGAGAATAAGCTCTTCTTGAAATACATTTGCTTCTTGAATAATCCCCCCATGAACGAGAATATACAATCATTCTTGCCCTCTGTTTCCTTATGTGATCTTAAGCAAAATGTGAGAAAATAGAATCATTCTTTTCTCTCTATTTGATGCGGAACAACGTTAGCAACAACCTCAAGAGCAATGTTCTTCACTATGTCGTCTCGTCCATGGTTACCTTTAACCTTAGCTTACATCAAGCTTTACTATTACATGCCTCATTTGAAGTTATACAGTACTCACTTCTCAGTTAGACTTAAGATGGTTCTGCAATTAGAAAGACCTTGTTTGTGTACTAATATAAAGATCTGAGTCTGAGATATGTTAAAAGAGAGAAGATGATATGATTACAAAAACACTTTTATTACAATAGAGAGTTTCTTTATATTGAAAACAAACGAGGCTAAATTCTACCAAGTGAGATGGTGATATTTAGCGGGCTGGGCTTTTGGAAGCCAGAATGGG
Source organism: Moricandia arvensis (assembly GCA_905132765.1). NCBI lineage: Eukaryota > Viridiplantae > Streptophyta > Magnoliopsida > Brassicales > Brassicaceae > Moricandia > Moricandia arvensis. The sequence goes on along the minus strand of CAJHQP010006456.1, from coordinate 17,933 downwards.
CCAATAACCACGAAGTATATATTGTTTCTTTTTCTAAAAAAGCCCAATTCTAATTAGCTTTTCTCAGTAATACGGCCGTCACACTATTCATCGAAGTGAGAGGTTGGCAGTGGGATGGGCCTTTGGAAGAATAGTGGGCCCACAACAATGAAATAGATCTCTTTTTTGTTTGGTTAACGAAAGCAAATTTAAAAAGTTACTTTTGTTTCATTCGCCTTGGCTTCAATTTCTTATGCTGAAATGGTGCGACTTTGGTCGATCGCAAAGCTTCAAATCGGGAAACTTTCGAATTTTGGGAAACGACGATGGTTCACGAGCAGTGGCGGCCAGAGAATCACTAAAGTAATGAGCTTCGGTGACGGAAGCCATGGCGCTCTGGGGCTACCAGGCATGGGAATGGGCATCGACGCTTACGAGCCAACTCAAGTTCATAATTTGCCTTCCGACGTCTCGTTTATATCCGCCGGACACTACCACTCCCTTGCAGCCACCTCCAGCGGCGAAATTTGGGCTTGGGGTCGCAACGTGGAAGGCCAGCTCGGTCGAATCGGTAGAGATTCAAGGAGTGTGGCGAAGAGAGTGGAAGGTCTCGAGAATGTGAGAGTTCGATCAGGGTTTGCGTCTGGAGTGGTCTCAACGGCGATTGGAGATGATGGGTCTTTGTGGGTTTGGGGAAGATCGAAAAGAGGACAGCTTGGGCTTGGTAAAGGTATCGTTGAAGCTTTGGTTCCTTCAAAGGTTGAAGCTTTAGGTCAAGAACACATCGTTAAGGTATGGGTAAAAAGTTAACAACGTTTGGATTTTAAAAATGGAGTCTTTTTGATTTGATTCGGTTTTGGACAGGTGTCATTAGGTTGGGGGCACATGCTTGCTCTTACTGTTGATGGTAAGGTTTTTGGGTGGGGTTATGTGGCTGATGGAAGAGTAGGAAATGTGGGACTTCCTCTTGAGCCATCTCCTCTTGATTCATTTGCAAATGGGTTTGGTGATGATGACCAAAATCTTGAGGAGGCAGCTGAGAAGAAAGTTGCTGAAGCTATGAGAAAGGAGAACAACATGCCTATAGCTTGGGAGCCTCGTCTTGTGGAAGAGTTACGTGATGTGAAGGTAGAAGATATTGCTTGCGGGTCTGATCATTCTTTAGTACTTTGTCATGATGGCACTCTTTTGAGCTCTGGGAGTAATGTGTATGGTCAGTTGGGTCGTAGGACTAAGCAGGACTTAGGAATGTCACCTGTTGATATAACCGGGTCTCCGGTTTCAATTGCAGCTGGTCTTGGTCATTCTCTAGCTATCTGCAATATTGATTCAGATTCCAACACAAGGAGGGTTGTCTCATCATGGGGATGGAACCGGAGCCAACAGCTTGGTAGGGGAAAACCAGAAGAGCTGCCAAGAGAAGTTGAGGGTTTTGATGGGGAAACTCCTGCTTCGGTATCAGCAGGGCGTGTGCATTCCTTGTGTGTAACAGAGAAAGGAGAAGCTTGGGTTTGGGGCTGTGGAAAGAATGGTAGGCTCGGTTTAGGAAGCTCGGTTGATGAACCTGAACCGATGTTGCTGGAAGACATTGAGGGTTGTGTTCTTCAAGCAGCTGCTGGCTTTGATCACAGCCTCATCTTAGTGGCTGATTGTCTAGATTAATGTGTTGAATGAGTATTTTTCACTTTAACTACTGGAAATCTTGTGCGTCATCATTTTTGTAAGAGCATAGAAATAAATCAAAAACCTGTTCACCAATCACAGTATCTTGCCAATGTGGCTGAATATAAGAGGTGTCTTCAATGCACATTGATCATAGTAGAGTTCTCTCCTCTCACATTATCCAAAACTTACAGACAGAACAAAGAACTATGTGTATACAGTATATGTATAGAAGTACACAGTACAGAAAATATGATCTGCCTAAACCAGTCTAATAATAACAAAATCTCATCACAATATTGGGAAAAAGAAACACAATTTTCATCAACATTTATAATATCTCTTGGTCTTTGGGTTTGTGTCTGAAAGCTAGTGTTTCAGAGATATACTAATGCTCTTCTCTAAACCCATCTTCATAGGTCCTCCCATGATGCTCCCTTTTTGCATCATCGCCACAAACTCGTTGTAGTCTATTAGTCCATCCTGTAACAATGATTCAATGTTTTATAAGTATAATAGCCCAATCCATCAATCAACAAAAAGAGAGTTCAACATCATCACTCCCATTCTTAAAAATTATATAATGCCTGTGTTAGCTCATCATCAACACTGAGAATATAATGCAGTTTAGAATAAGATGAGAAGGTGTAAGAAGGAGCTTTCTAACCTCATCTTGATCAACATCACGCATCATTTCTTCTATGCGGGCATCTTCAACACCAAACTCCTCACAAGCATGTTGAAGCTCGTCCGGGGTGATAAATCCGCTCCCATCCTTGTCAAAGTAGGAGAAGGCAGCAAACAAATGGTCCTCTTTCTCTATTTTGTTTAGATGCAATGTTGCAGCTATGAACTCTTTGTAATCTATCGTTCCGCTGTTGTCAACATCAGCCTGAATACAAAGAGAAAGAACATACAAGATTACTGCAAATCCCCCAAGCAAACCATGGAACTATAACCAGAAGTCCAGAACATACTCAATGATTGAAGCAGTTAAAGACTTACAGCTTGCATTAGGTCAAGAATCTCTGACTCTTTGAGATTGGCACCAACTCGTTTTAGTCCTACTTTCAGTTCTTCGAAAGTTATCTGACCACTATTGTCTGCATCAATCATTTTGAACATTTCTTTCAAACCGGCTATTTCTTCTTCAGATAAGCTCTCGGCTATGACCTACAAAAAGTTGAAAAATAGGGAAAAAACTTATTCTATCTTCTGAGTTTTCTCTTTCTTTGGGATCTTGTTTAGCATTAGAAAGACTAAAGCGTACTCTAAGAGCCATTTTCTTGAACTTGTTCATGGCAGAAAATTGCTTCATACGGCTCAAAACAGCAGAGTCCAGAGGTTTATCTGGAGCCACACCGTCAATTTGAACCCATGGATGACCTGTTCAGAGTCAAGAACATCTGAGACACAGAACAATAAAGTCCAAAGAAGACCAATCAGACTTAAATGACTTACATAATACTTGATGTGCGGTAAGTCTTCGCTTGGGGTCTCGCACAAGCATTTTCTGCACCAAGTCTTTGGCGCCTTCAGAGATGCTTGGCCAGGGATCAGATGAAAAGTCAAGATCTCCATGAAGGACCTGTTCGAATATACCTTGTTCGGTTTCTGTCCATTTCAAGGAACCAGAACTTGTTTCAGAGCAAAATATGAAAACAAAACAGATCAATGAATCTTAAAATGATGCAACCGCTCTTACCGGCCCAGAAAGGAGGTACACCGCTTAACAAAATGTAAACAATCACACCAGCACTCCACACATCTGATTCAGGACCATAACGCTTTCTAAGAACTTCTGGAGCTACATAATATGGACTACCAACAACATCTGTAAAAACCTCATCTGCAAAAATATGAAAGTAAGTTGAATCACAAACTCAAACATTGATGTTGTGTAAATCTAGTGATACAAGAGTTAAAAGTAAAACCTGGCTTAAAGAACATTGAGAGTCCAAAGTCGATCGTTTTCAATAAAGAATCTTCCTCTCTACTAACAAACAGAAAATTCTCAGGCTTGAGGTCTCTATGCATGACACCAAGAGAGTGACAAGTCTCCAAAACCCCAACAATGGTTCTAGCGAGCTCAGCAGCTTTCCTCTCAGTGTAATGTCCACGTTGAATAATCCTATCAAAAAGCTCACCACCTGAACACAACTCCATAACAAGATGAACCGCCACAACATCCTCATAAGCTCCTTTAATGGATATAACATTTGGATGACCAGCCAAGTGATGCATTATCTGAATCTCCCTTCTCACATCTTCAACGTCCTCATCCGTCAAAAGCTTCCTCTTGGAGATAGACTTGCACGCATACTCGTTCCCCGTACCTTTCTCAACGCACAAAAACGTTGTCCCAAACTGCCCTTGTCCGAGTTTCCTTCCCATTGAGTAGAACTCCTTGAAGTTTTCAGTCTTCCTCTGCAGCACTGACTCGGTCCTAAGCCCTGCACTGGACACTCTCCTCATATGTTTAGTCTTGTTAGGTTCAGGCTTCGTCTCCTGATTGGTTTCACTCTTTGTTTCTGGTTTTGTTGGCTCCGGTTTGGATTCAGGTTTTGTTGGCTCCAGTTTGGATTCAGGCTTGTTTCGGTTTGTCTCCACTGGCACAACAACTTCCTGCTTGGCTTCTTCAGGTTCGGGTTTCGGTTTTGGTTTCAGCTTCGGGAATGGACCTAGGATTAGGCATAGTGACTTGCTCAGGGGGTTTACTCTGGACTTGATCAGGTACTGCTTCTTTGGAAGCTTCTGCATTGCCATGGGAAGAAGCTTGCTCAGCTCCAATCCGTGGCCGCCACAAAGCAGCTGAAACAGTTTGTAAGAAACCATTTCCAGAAAGGTTTGGTCCTACACAAGCATTACCCATCTCTACTTATTATAAGGGAATCCTAAATCAACTTTCTCCAGATGAAAAACCGCATTCAAGCTTTCCACATCACGATCTGATCCAAAAAAGAGCATAAAGTGATCTCATTTCCTAATGATGATGACAGAGACTATCAAGTGAAAAAAAGTCAAATCCTTAATAATCTAATATACTTGGTGTTCTCTTCTCCAGCGACAATCGGGTACCATAGAAAATTGATCACTCTCAATGGTTTAAAAATACAAATGAACGAGCAGAAAAAAAAAATCCCAACTTTTTCACAAGGGTGATGTGAAAAATCGAAAATTTAAGAACAGAGAAGGACGAAATGGTCTGAAAGCAATTAAGATCTGGGATGATGGAAAATAAAAAGAACAATCTTTTTTTTTTGTTTTGTTTATCTGGTGGGAAAATGGAGGAATAGGTTAATAATAAAACCTCAAGGATTTGTAATCTTTGTATAACAAAGTCAATCGTGGAGAAGAAGATGATTGAAGAAGAAGGAGATGATCTAAGGAGTTTGGCTTTAAATTCACCAGCGAACTTTGCGGTCTCATTGTCTGAAATTTAATTATTTTTTGTAGTACCCACTCGCCTCCTAGCATCTGCAGGCGATAAGTATAATTAAAACTAATTGGATTAATGTCAAAGTTCTTAATTAATGTAACCACCAGGTTAATAACATAATCACAACATTTGTTAATACCATTCACTAGAACATAATGGGCTATTTTTAACTGAATTTTTTTATTTGTTAGTTACAAAACAGTATGGATGAACTGTTCATAAACAAGACTGACAAAAAAAAACACCAAATACAATAGTTTGTCATGCAAACCAATGAAGCCAAAAGGCATACCGGTCAAAGATTGTAATGCTTCTCACACATCATCTTTGACACAAACAACACTCTGCTCTCTCCAAGAAGGAAGAGTGGTTGTCTATGATCTGCGATAACTAACCGGATATCGCTTTGTAGCCTTCCTTTTCCAGTAATTTTGCCAAGGACTTGTCTCCGGTTTTTATGATTCTTCCATTCTCCTGAAACCGAATAGCATACATGAGCTACCGATATTAAAAACATGAAGCAAAACTCGAGTTTTGGCCAAAAGAAACGGAGCCCAAATGATCATTGTTGGCTGGTTTGGTAACAACACTCACCATGATGTGTATAAGAGTTGGTTTGATGTAGTCAAGTAGGCGTTGATAGTGGGTTATCATCAGAACAGAGTTTTTCGGTGTCAAAAGCCCATTCACCGCCTTTGCAACATCTTGAAGAGCATCAACATCCAACCCTGAATCTATCTCGTCTAGTATAGCCAACTCGGCTCCAAGAACCTGCATACATATAGCATTTTAGTGTTCCGTAACCTATTTCCATTGCTTGCAGATTCCAATTACAAGGAGACTTGAGTAGATATGGAAATGCTACTTTTTTTTTATAGAAGCCTGTGTCTTCTCAGATAACACTGCAGTCAAATACTGATTATAGATTCTTACTGCTCTAACAATTTCCTTTTTCTCGTTATATAAACAATTTATACCTGCTTCGGCAAGTCTATCAAATATCCTAATTATTAGCCTTATGTTTAACACACTTACTGAACAAGCACAGTATTCCACCTACCTTCTGTTACCAAAATGTGTCTTATCATATACGGGTGCTTTAGGCAACTGAGAAACAAGGGAGACTGGAGAAATACCGCTAACTGTAGAATCTCGTTGCGTTTCCTTTCACCACCACTAAACCCTTCATTGACATTTCGGTTCAGAAAATCGGTCTTCATATTCACAACTTCAAGTTTTGATACCAAGTGGCTGTAGAACTGCATGAATCATGTTATATACCGTAAGAGATTAAGACAGAATATATCCACAATTAGACAGTTCTGCCAAGGGGCTGACTGATTGGGACAAAGGCGCACAACAACAAGTAAGAAAGAATAATCATTCGGCAACGGACCTGGATGGGATCAAGCTCTGGCTGACCAAGCTTTCTCTTCCGAGCATTGAATGCCATATTCAAGAAATCCATATTGCTAACACCAGGGATCTCAACCGGTGACTGAAAACTCATAAAGAGACCAGCAAGAGATCTTTCCTCAGGTTCCATATCAAGCAGATTCTGCCCTTTAAACACAATACTTCCTCCCGTCACTTCATAATCAGGATGACCAACAAGAACCTACAACGAATAAGGCTCCCTCAGAAAACAAAATAGGAAGAGAAACAACACTATGCAGCAATGTGAAGATAAGACTCACCTTAGAGAATGTGCTCTTCCCTGAACCATTCTTCCCCATCACTGCGTGTATCTATGATTATTGTTAACAACCACAAAACAACAAATCAACGAGTATCGATCAAAACTCCACAAATCATCATCAGAGATGCAAATAGAAGCGAACCTCTCCTTCGTATACAACCAAGTTGACACCTTTTAGTATCTCCTGCCTCGATTCAACAATCACAGCTCTCAAATCCTTAACCTCAAGCAAAGGGATCCTTCCAGCTTCATCTCGATCTCCCACCACCGAATCCGAAGAGGTGGAAGAATCCACGGAAGATGCGGAAACAGTAACTGAACAGCGAGTGGTTCGCAGGGCTGGAGCGGCGGCGGAATTAGCTCGGAGATTGCAGAAGAGAACACGAGAAGGTGAGATTCCGAGCTGGACTCGTTGAGGAGGAGGGGAAGAAGAAACAGTTGGAACGAATTGAGCTATAGAGTACGCATGACGGAGCTGTAGATTAACGCCGGCCATGGAGAGAGAAACTGCGGCGGAAGACGACGGAAGTTATCCGGTGGCGAGTGATGGAGTTATGTGGTTAGGTCGAGAGAATCTAATTTCATCATGTGTGCAATGCCACGTAAGCTACTAGATTAAAAAGAAACAAAAAGACAAACGACGACGTAGGCTATTAGATTAAAAAGAAACAAAAAGGCTAAAACGACGCCACTTCGTGTTGACGCGCGTATTCATCACTCTTTGAAGAGAGATTAACCTAACGCTTCGATGCTTTCCTTGAGGTGCAAGAAACCATTTACACAAAATGATATGCGACCTAAGGCCAAAGAAAGAGACAAAGTCAATACCCTAAAGCAATCCTAAACCCAAACCTTAACATCAAAACCAAATAAGTCCATATATATCTCATACATAGAATTTAAATAGGGACCCCATAGCTATATCCTTCAACCACAATCACATTTTCTGTTTCCACTACACTTTGATTAATTCATTTGCGTTTTGTCAATGTTGAGGAGGCCAAGGCCTGGTGGTGGCCGTCACCCACCACCGTTGGCTCCCACGGTGAGCAACTTCAAGCCAAGAGCTCAATGGAGCACCTTGGAATCTTCCATGTTCCTCAATGTCAATCTTCCTGGTTTGTTTTCTTCTTTTTTCTTGTGACACAAGCTTTAGTTGATAAGATTTTTGTGAAATTCTTTTTGACTTTGTGGGGATATACAGGGTTTTACATGGACCAGATAAAAATCACGAAAGATGAGAGGGCACGAACTATCCACATTGAAGGCCAGAGACCGCTCTCTACTCAGACCAAGGCTCGTTTTAAGGAAGTTTACTCTGTCCCTGACTCATGTGATATGACGAGATTGAACACCTCCTTCTCACATGGGCTCTTGACCATCGAGTTTCCGGTGGTTGTGGAAAGTGAGAAAAAAGCTGAAAAGGTGGCACATGATAAGGGGAAGACTGTACAGAGGCCTAATCATGAGGAAAATAGAGGGACGGGTAACGTTGGGCGTACCTTGAGACGGAGTAACCTTTCAGACAAGGAGAGACAAGTGGGGACAAGTCAAGAGAAAGCTGCTGCTCCAAGGGAGAAGAAAGAAGAACCAAAAACGTATAAATCAGTGGTTGAGGGTAAGAGAGAGGTGCCAACGGCTAGTCGTGTGAAGACAGAACAGAAAGTGAAAGATGGAGAGGGCCGTAAGGAACATACGAAACAAGAGAAGGTGGTTGAGAAAAAGGAGAGTTCTCAAGTGAGTCAACAAAAAACTGTACAGAAGGTAAAGGAGGAAGAGACTAGAAGTACACCGACCATTGGTGGTAGCTTGAAAGCCAAGGTACCTGCAAAAGAAGAGAAGGTGACTGAGAAAAAGAAAGATGGTGATGCTGGTCAGAAAAAGACTGGACAGAAGGTGAAGGAGGAAGGAGATACTAAAACGCCAACCGTTGGTGGTAGCTCGGAACACAAGGTACATGCTAAAGCAGAAAAGGTAGTTGAGAAAAAGGGAGATGGTGAAATAGTTCAGAAGCTGAAAGAGGAAAGAAACACTGGCTTGGGACAAAAGAAAGAGGAGAAACACACAAAACCAGCTGTTAATGATGAGGCAAGAAGAATAGAGGAAGGAAAGACTGTCTTGAGACAAAAGAAAGAGGAAAAACACACAGAACCAGCTGTTGGTGATGAGGCAAGAAGAACAGAAAATGAAGTTTCTGCGTTGAAACAGGCAAAGCCTGAGCTTAAAGCAAAAGAGAGAGTTGAAAGAACATCACAGGATGTTAATGGAAACGTAACAACCAAGAATGATGAGAAGATGGTTGGAGACAAGGTAAGTAAAGGAGAGATTCAAGAGGGAGGGAGAGAAAAGAAGGTAGAAGAAACCGGTTTAGTCAAAGAAACAAGAGATCTGAAAGATAATCCTCAAGATGTGGAACCAACAAGGGTAGATTCAAGTGGTCCTGTGAAGAAAGAATCAACCATAGGAGGTGAAGATAGAGAGAAGATGGTTGAAAAGAGCTCTGGATCAGGAAAAGTACCATTACTAGTCCAAGGAGAGAAGAAGACCAACATGGATCCTCTTGCAGGAGAAGGAAGCGCACTTGTGAAGGAAGAGAGTCACAAATATGACATATCTTTGGTCAATGTTGGAGTAGCTTCTCTTGTAATTATGGGGTTTGGTGCTTACGTCTTTGTCCCACTTATAAAAATGTTCTTATGAGTTCTTTTAGATTCATATGTTTCAAAGAATAATGAGGTACACTATAGAATAATAATTTGTTTCAACTTTTCTAGTAGAATCTCTTGTTTGCATAATCTTTATCAATAAACCATAGAAAATATACTAGGAAATTAATGTAATAACCGATTACAATGATAGTAACAACATCAGTAAACAAAAATAGGAAGAGAAGGATTCATAAGCATAGAAACTAAAGACATCTGTACAGCTTTGATTAGGATGGTGAAATCTACAAGGTAGCAGCCTCTTCAAGAGAGACTGAACTCCTTCTCCTTCTTCTTCATCTGCAGCAGAGATTAGTTAGAGAGGCGGACTGTATCTTTCCGGCATGATCAAGTCGCATGACAATCACTCCCCTGAGAATTCAGATGACAGAACATACATACAATTGCCACATAGAAAGACTGTTACATTTTGGTGAGGGAATCAACTAATAAAGTTCACAGTTAATTAATTGTTTGGGGAAAATAAGAGATTTTATTATCATTCGACAGTGATTAAACACGTCCCTAGCCTTGGGTTAGTTATCTATTTTAATTGTCCCTACTAATTGGAAAACATTTTTAGTTTTACCCCGAGTTTGAAGTTTTACTAGTCAGCCCCCAAAACGTTACAGTTGCCTAGCCTGAAGGCTCTTTCAATTCGAGAACTTGAAGAAACCCAAAAACAAAACAAAACAAAAAGAGATATATGATTTACATTATGTATTGTCAAATTGTTGGTATCAATCCATGCGACCATTCCTATAACTCTGACCAAGGAGGACCAGAGAATCTCCCACAGAGAGAATCCAAAAAAAAAAGAGATGAACAAACAAGAATCAACAAAGGCCATGAGAGAGCACTCAAGAGACAAAAACTCGGAGTTTGATCAGAGAACACGAGCAGAGTCACCAGCTTCACAGATAAGAACAGGTTTTCCTCCATTCAGTTTCTTGGCAAACTCGGGTTGGGCCTTTTCATATTCATCCTTCACATACGAAGCTGCAGCCTCAGCTTTCTCTGCATCCACAAAGGCTAAGCAACATCCCCTGAAGCCTGCACCACTGAACCGTGCTCCATATACACCAGGTGCCTTCAGTAGAATCTTGTATAGCTGAATCAATGGCTCCGCACCTTACACCAAAACTTTCACGTTTTAAAAGAGAGAATGTAATGTCTGTATAAGCAGACTTGTCATCTGTTTTCACTTTGGGATATGTCCCATCGGGAGAGAAGGAAGGAGAGAGAGAGTGTACCGCATTCGTAATTCTCAATAGAGCTCAAGCCTGACGCTGATATTAGCTTTCCAAATTCTTCAAGATTGCCTGTAGCCCAGGCTTCCAAGCCTGAAAATTTCAAGTATCACAGAACATTCATACAAGTCCGTAAAGCCATCATAAAGAGCTCAACGAATCATTTATGCGCATAAAGAGACTTCTATAAAAGAATTCAAGAGCATTTGCCTTTAGTAACCCGCATGTTTTCCGAGAAGTAATGCTCCGCTCTTCTAGCTAAAACCGGTTTCAGCTCATGCTGCACGAGTGAGTAAGACCACGTTACATAAATTTATAGGCCTGGTATAGGTGGTACCTGATTTACTACAAGTTTAAGAATATTGTTATCTTACCTTGTGAGCTTCATAGACCGCATGCTCAACTGTTCAGTGGGACGGTAAAGAGATGGCAACAAAAAAAATCTTATGAGCGTGTAACGAATGAGAGACATAAATCCAAGCTCAAAATGTATTTTTACCATTGGACAAGGTAGGTTCCAGCTCGCTGTTTCCAGATGCACTGAAGAGAAAAAAAATATCAAGAACAGGTTTTTATGCAAAGGAATGATTATCACAAGCAATAGTGTAATGCACTTTACAGTATTTGAATATAAAGAAGGCGCTTATGCAGAAAGTGTGAATTAAGTAGATTTGCACATACGTCAAGAGAACTTTCGCAGCTTCTTGGCATTCAGCAACTCGCAGATTATATCCTGGGTTGGTAGTCAATGCCTGCCTCAGGCCTGAGAATGCTAACAATATCCTGAATGGTTTCTCCAGTTCAGGACCCTGTATGAGCTTGTGGTCCATCGTCTGCATATTTCAAACTGTTTTTCTGAGATGATAGTTTCTCGAAGAAAAAAACGATTGGCAGCAACATTTGTGTTTCTCAGGAAACTTTCCATGTGAAATTAAACTGTCCCTATAGAACAGTCTTAGTTTTACCACATGAGCAAGCTTCTCGCGGAAATTTTACCTTGCAGTCCATGTATGTTAGACACCCATAACTCGATAGCAAAATAGCTGATTGATCCAAAATTCCATTCCGCAGACCCAGATACCCATTCTCAATAAGCCTGCAGTGGAATCAATCAAATGTAAGTCGACCAGTTTGCGCTTGTGCAGCATTAATTGCTAATTTTATAGATAGGCAACTGCTCATGAAACAATAAAGATGAGCTTCTTAGTTACAATGACTTGAATTTACCTGTCATATTCAATATTTTCTGTTGCGGATACAGTCAAATCGTTTGCATTCTCTAAAGCTAGCAGGTATGCCACACCAACCTGTCACATTTCTGGCGATCAAAAAGTAATTTACAAGATTCATTTTACAAAGCTGAGAAGTAAACACCATTCCTCGTATGCTAAAAGCGTTTACGGAGTACAGAACAGGAAAATTGCCTTTCCAGAGAAAATCCTGCTGTACAAAAGCTGGCGGGTTTTAGTTACTTACAGCAGCTGATGAACTAAGCCCAGAACTATCTAGCCCATCCGAGCCACTGATGCAGCCAACAATGCCCTTCAAATATCAAAACAATTATAAACACATTCAAATATCTTTTCCTTTAAATAGAGTTAAGTAAACTATGATGGAGAAGAAAGGCCTAAGAAATTAGGCAGGGCAACCATAAAAGGGTGAATGTGGAACCCAGAAGATCACAATGCTAACTCTCATTTCCCTAATGGTCAACTTAATCTACAGCTGTAAGCGGAAAACCAAACCTGTGTGACATTCTTCTTGCTCATCTGTAACGCATAAAGCGCTCCTCTGGCATAAGTACCCCAGATGCTTTTATCCTTCGGTGCGCCGTTTTTATTTGCTAGGCCTATTGGGTGCTGGATTTCATCTACTCTATAATTTTGGAAACAAAAAAAGCTATAAGAATTACGCATAGAAGATCTGCGATTCCTTTACCACCACAGTGAGTACACAATTGCAACGCATTAAAGAAAACAAAACATAAGTATCTGAAAGAAAGCTATAGCATAAAGAATGCAAAAAAAAAAAAAACAGAAACTAGAAATAAACATGCAAGCTTTTCCAAAACTGATGTTTTGTTTCCCTTATTCGCTAGGGTCCTCAACTTCCAATGAATTCTAGGGGAAGATGCGCAAAACGAAAAGGTTGAATCTGGTAGATGTCAAAGACTTAACTAAAAGATGAGTTAATCTACATACTAGAATGAGATATAATGTAATACTGGCAAGATCAAAATATAATTCTACAATAATATGTGGCTTAGTAACCAGCTTACGCATGTCTGAGGCTGGGTATGTAAGTTTGAAAACAACAATAAAAATGAGAGATTCAGAAAGACATGCACACCTGAAACATACTTCTCCTTCAAATTGAGCAGAACGCAACTGGACCTGCATAAAAATTAGAAAGAGAATAAATGATACAAAGACTTCAAGGCTCAAATCAAACACAGAGACACAAGGAAATCTCCCAACTCAGTAATATATCTTAGCCACCCTCATGTCTATAGACTACATTCATTTTGAAGTTCTCCAAATTTTAAAGCTGTCTATCTCAGTTGAGAGACTAGAGGAGACTAAGTCACCATATTCTATTAGAATCACCATCTACTCACAAAACGAACAACGTCCAGAACAATGAATGCTACTTAGAAGAACTCTGCATAACCATTCATCCTAAAAATAATATGGTGCTTATAAGAAACGAAAAGGAATACCAAAACACAAAAGAATCATCATAACTAAGTAGCAACACTTACAAACCTGAGCATCTCCGGATGGAACAAAACCAAGAAGGATCCCTTTATTAATCGTCATAGCCGATACAGCCCCACCCTACGAATAAAAAAAGATGATATGAACTTACAAGGAAACGGTAAGAATCAGAGAGTGCTCTACAGCTTGATCAAAACCGTGGCTACTACACCGATATCATCACAAACCGACCTGGTGATCAATGTGAGCTCCCAAAGGACATATACGATAAGGCGCCACCACCACTCGAACTTCCCCTGTATCTCTTCCGGTCATCTTGGACACTGCCTCTTTAATGGCAGTTAACTGGAAAACGAACGATCGCAATAGATTAACACAGAGAGTTTCAAGAATCACAAGTATTCAAACACACAAACAAGATACTCGCGGCGAAGCATAGAATGTACATTGAGCTCAACACGCAATCTAATGGAATTTGTACGCAGACGATCCACAGAATCAATGATTCGCGCGAAATGGAGAAGAGAGAAAGTGTTTACCTCGGATTCCGTAGGCCAAGACATTGTCGTGAAGCTTTTTCGCAGATGAGATCTAGTGATGTTTATGATTCTCGTATGGTTTCTGGGATGGAGGAGAGACGAAGAAGAAGAAGGGTGGAGGAAGAGCGAGATGTGGGAGTGACCGTCGATAGAGGAAGATTACCAAATAGAGAGGTGTTTGGTAACACGTCTAAATATATCCTTTTGGTAGTGTTTGGTAAGTCTTCACTCTTCCTCTTCAAAAGCATTATAATAAGATTAAACATTTTTTAATTATGCTTATTTATATAAACCCGCAATCATCTATATCACATAACATTACTAATATGTTCATCGCAAAACGTTACCATGAGTGGGAAAATATTTTGTTTCCTACATTATATATGAATAAACCGAACCAAAACATAAAATAAAATAGATGTGTTTCCTATTCCACAAAAGTTAAAACAAAAGAGATATCTACGAGGGAAAGTTACAAAGAGGATCAAGCATAAACAGCAGAGACTGAGTCTAGTTCACGGCCATGAACCCTGAACCGGTAGATGCAAGTATGTGAATTGCTTCCATGGTTTGATGTGAAGTCTAGCCTCACAGTGTTGACAAGTCCCGAGTTAGCAGACTCCGCAACGTCGAATGTTTGTGCGTTAGACCTGTCCAAGTCGTAACTGAACTCTGTTAGAAGGAGTCTTGTCTCACTCTCCATATCTTTGTCTTCTAGCCATCCTGATACACGACAATCCTTTGGGGCACTCGATCTATCATACGCCACAGCCTGTTCGATTCCACAGTGCATAAACATTACACAGCGAACACTATTTATAACCAAACTTAGGTGAAAGTATAGTATTAGATGTTAGTATTACCTTAGAGACATGTTCCAAAGTAACAGCCTCAGGTACTATAGGTGCTCTTAGCCTGACTTGAACAAAGCCATTACTTCCTTTCAAAGGAAAACACTGTCCAGGCTCCCCGAAACTCGGTGTCAACATCTTAACCGCTTTGCTATGAACCCGTCGCCTGCTAGTCCCAAACCAATGACCCACATTTCCACCAAGATACGGATCCGAATGATCCATCACAAAAGCCCCACCAGACGCTAACGCATAGTCAACTCGTCCAAGACCATCCGCAGCATGCTTCCCAATCTCTTTCTCCACTATCTCACGAGCATAAGCCCTTAACTCATCAACACTAACACCGCTAACAGAAGACTCATCGACCTTACTCTTCTTCAATTCCTCGTAAACCCTCTCTAACTCCTCTCTAGACACCACAGGTTTAGCATTAACTTCCTCTACAGAAGCCTGTAACCTATCTACCTTAGTAACTACCTTCTTCAGTTCATCCTCCAACACAGAAGATGTGGAACCAATCGTCTCCCTAAGTGCTCTCGTCTCGCTTCCCACCTTCTTATCAAGAAACTCGACTTGTACCTGCATCATCTTCGTCGTGGTCTTAACCAAACCATCCACCGCTGCAATCCTGCTCTCTAGTTCTGACAAACCCATCGCCGTCTCAATCGGAAAACTCGAGGAAGAAGATAAAGTTGTCTCCTTTACAATCACTTTCCTAATCAATTGAATCAACCCAGCGAGTAACAGAAGAGCACAAAACTGCTTCGCGAAAACCCTAACCACTCTCTTCCACTGCATTTTCTCATTCTTACTCCCCTGTACTTTCCTCGTACGTCGCTGCGCGGTGGTCGATTTAGTCCCCGCCGCAGTACTGGTGGATCCCGTCTTTCTTATCACCGGACCAACGTCGTAACTGTTAGATCTCTCGGCGGCAGCCTCTCCGCGAATCAGATCCTGGTTCGTATCTCCGATGGACGCATTCGCTTGCGATTCGCTCGGCGGGAAATCAAGTGTAGATTTCTTATCGCCGGAGATAACCGGGGTCCGTCGTATCGCCGCCGTCGGATTAGCGGTGAGAGACACCGTTGATGCCGACATTATCGGGAGGATTTACTAGAAAATTCGCAATCTCTTTATGGAATTAAACCCTAATCAAGACAGAGAGTTGGGAGATTTGAAACGGAAGAGCGAGGAGTGAGAGAATAACGAAATTAATAACGCTCGGATTTAATGGCCTTTAAAGCCCAATAAAGGAAGTATATTGGCCCCAGCCCACGTGTACGTTCGGTCTTCCCCTTCTATACCTTAGAAGGGAACATTGTTTTGCTCAGAAAATAAAATTATTGGAGTCTTTTAACTTAGGAATCCTTAAAAAAAATAATAGTATAAAATTTGTAGGTTCCAATAAAACTTAAGAACATGTTTATTGGTCAATTCTTAGCTTAGGTTTCTTAATTTTTCTTTTATTATTTTTGTTTGACTGTTTTTTTCTTTTAAAATGGATCAATTGTGGGCCACCACGTGTCGTGTGTCCCACAAAACAGTCTAAGATACTGAATGAAAACGTTCCTTCTTTTATATACACAAGGTATGTTCTTTCTTTTGATCTGTGGGGCATGCTATTTTTAATCATTTTATTTTTATAAAACTTAAATTTAAGATAATAAACGTGTTCTAAGGGACCATTCTATAGGTATCCTAATTAAAGGATGTCTATTATACTGTTTCGGGGTTCTACCTCGTGATTAGTTATTTTTTAAAACAAAATAAAATCAAAAAACAAAAATGACTTCCACTTTTTTTAAAGAGACTCCACCCATCTCTACAATGAAGATCCTCTCATATGTGTGGATTTTCTCGTGGATCAATAAACAAATTTATCAAGAGATAATGAATAATCCCAATTATTTTATTTTCTCTTTTTTGGGGATAAAGATATATTTCAATTTTGGATAATGACGAAGTATGCAAAACTTAAACATTATATGAATGAGATTTATAAACTTCTTCGTTATCAAGATTAATTAGGGTTCTCTTCTTCGTGCAGTTCAACCTTTCCTTCTGGAGTACACAAAAAAAAATGCCCGGTGAAGACAGGATCAGTGCGTTGCATGACGATTTGCTGTTGAGCATCTTGTCTAAAATCCCAACAGAAGATGCAGTGACCACCATGGTTTTGTCCAAACGATGGCGTTTTGTCTGGACAATGCTGCCTAAACTCGAGTACAGGGATAGAAGCAAAGAAGGAGAAAAAAGCATGTGTCCCTTACTCGAAAAGTCTTTGCAACTCCACAAAGCACTTGTACTAGAAAGCTTGTATATTGAATTTGAACGTCCGTTTTCCGCCGATGCAAGCAAGTGCATCTCATACGCTCTCGACCACCACGTTCGAGAGCTAACTCTCAGTTTACTATTTCAACCAGAGATCCTACCGATACACCTACCATCGAACGTTTTCACCTCCAAAACGCTAGTGAAACTGACTCTATCATGCAGGACTCTCGTAGTGGATGTTCCTTCCCAACCTTGCCTTCCTTCCCTTACGAGTCTGTCCCTTCTCAATGTGGTGTATAAAGATGAAAACTCTCACGTTAGGCTTCTATCGAGTTGCCCTGCGCTCATTTATCTGTGTGTGGAGAGAAACATAAGTGACAATGTGACAAGGTTCATTGTGAAAGTTCCTTCTTTAAAGAGTTTTACATATTGGCAACACAAAAGAGTTGCTAGGTCCTTGGTTTTAGACTCCCCTGGACTACGAAGCCTTACTTTAAGTGATCCGCATGGAGACTTAGACTCGATCCAGAACATGCCTCACCTTGACTCGGCTGTTGTTTCCCACTTTGTTCCTTACCCGAAAGACAACATGTTTCTGAAATCTTTTTCCTCTGTCAGGAGTCTCTGTTTATCTTTAACCCACGTAAGCATTCTTATATCCTTTTTCAGTTCTTCTATAAATTATTCTTGAGGAATACCCTAAAATATATCTAAAACAATTTTTTTCACAAAACTAATTTTTTTAAAAAAAATTTGATTAAAATAAGCTTTATTAAAGAATGTAAATATACATTTATACATTTGGGTTAACTAAT
>CAJHQP010006455.1:0-38201 GCA_905132765.1 Moricandia arvensis | reverse complement strand
GATTTGCCCTTAGATGTTTCGTGGGACCGCACGCGCAGACGCTACACTGATGTATTCAACGAGTTTCACACCTAATGGCCCGAGCAGGCCGGGTAAATTCTTCCTGAAATTTCATCGATGATGCAGGGATAGAGCATTGCAATTGTTGGTCTCTCTTAAGCGTAGAGATTCCTAGTAAGCCGCCCGAGTTTCGCTTATCAGCTTCGCGTTGTACTAATACCCTAAAGACCCTTTATGTACAAGCACCCCGCCACGTATCGCTGCCCTTAGCCTTGTATTGATGATGCCGGTGAAGTGGTTCGGATCGCGGCGACGTGTGGTGTTCGCCGTCTTGCGTTACCGTCGTCGAGAAGTTCCATCCTAAACCTTACTCAATTATAGAGGAAGAGGAAGTTCGGTACAAGGTTTACCTGTAGGGTGAAAGCCTTGCGTTGAAGCGATCGCTTCATTTGTGATCGTTTGCCTGGAAACAGAACAATCCCGAGATACGATGGAAGGACATCACTTTTCTCGGCGGCCGGTCCTCTTTAAGCCCCTGAATTTTTCGTTGCCTGCCGATCCCGGCAGGGTGGTTATCACGCGGTTCTTTGTCTCGGGCCGATGCATGACTTTGGTCTACGGTTTGGGTCGTCTGCGGGCATAGCTTTTCACGGGTATCACCAAATACCTGCCGGCACGAAAAGTGGTAACAAGGACTTATTTGGCACAACTTAAGCAGCATGCGTTCCTCGCGCCAACCCCTTCCGGAGACCGGGTGTTTGCGCGGTAAAGTTTGGTAGCTGCGCTAGAAAAGATCTAAGGAAACGAACTTCTCGGAACAGATATCTCGGGCTCGGTCTTGATCGATGAAGAAACGTTAGCCGAAATGCGATACTTGGTGGTTTGAATTGCGCATTTTGAATTATGGACGCGATGAATCACATCGACGTCTTTCGAAGCGCAAAGTTGCGCGCCCAAGCCTATCTGGCCGTTACAAAAAGAGGCAACCGATCTGCTCTGGGTGTCAAAACGTCGTCCCCCGTTATGATTCATACCTTTCTTCCGGAGGACAAAAGGGACAGGAAGCTGGTCTCCGTGTGTTAACGCCCGTCACCTAGCACTTGCGGTTGGCTTCAAAATCCTTTGAAGCGAAGGACGTCAGGGAGCGTCTCCGTCACTATGCGTTTGGTGGTGAATTCAAACGCTCGTCATAGTCGCGTCGGTCGTTTCCGTCTGAAAGCTCCTCGATGACCCAAAGTTCCTCAACTTGCGACCTTTCCAAGGTCACGAGCGGGATGCACCCGCTCTGAGTTTAAGCATATCATAAGCGGAGGAAAAGAACTAAACAGGAGGGATTTACCTTAGTTAACGGCAATGAAGCGAACCGGGAACGAGCCCAGCTTGAAAATCGGACGTCTTTTCTCGAGACGTTCGAATTGTAGTCTGGGAAGCGTCCTTCAGCGACGGACGCGGGCCCAAGGTTCGCCTGGAAAAGGGCGGTTCCAGAGCAGGGTGAGAGTTCCCCGTCGTGCCGCGACCGCTGTCGCACCACTTGGAGGCGCTGTCTTTACGAGTCGGGTTGTTAATGGTTGAATGCGCAGCCCCATCGGCGGTAAAATTCCGTTCCAAGGCTAAGTATATGGCGAGAGACCCGATAGCTTGAACAAGTACCTAGCGAGGTAAAGATGAAAAGGACTTTGAAAAGAGGAGTCAAGAGTGCTTGAAAGATTGTCGGGACTGGAAGCGAGATTGGTTGTTAGGCCGGCGATAGCGTCCCGGTCAGGATGCGGAACGGAGGCAATCCGGTCCGCGATCGAAATTCGGGGCGTGGACCGACGCGGATTAAGGTGGTGGCCCTAAGCCCTTGGGACTTTTTGAATTCCGAGCCCGTGGAGCGTCGCTTAGCTTAATCGTTGTCTGACAGCACGCGTTCCTCACGGGCGCTGGCCCATCTCTGTTGTAGCAGCATTATATCCTTGTTCCATAAGTGCCGTCTCCTCATTTATTCTTTGATCATCTTATCTCTATCCTTCAATCACTGGTTATCCACATTCTAAGACTTTATGCGTTCCCCAATACTTAGCGGTCTATTTCCCAAAAGCACCCCTTCTTGTTCTTAATGACTTAGGGACTGTCAACTCGGCTACCATCTCTTCACCCATATAGTAGTTCGACATCTTTGACTCGCTAGAGGTAAACTCTCTTATCCTCCCATACGGTGATAGTCTACAGATATGACGAACTAGATAGAGTGAAGTACTCTCCTCCCTCTATCGGATGTGAAATATTTGAACCCGAACTTAGAGAAATGACAATTCGGCAATCTCTGATATTCGGAATATTTTGCTAGGTGCGTTAGGTGAGGTGTATTCGTTCACACAATCGTCCATGAAACAGTCCACGTACTGTGTACAGACGATGGCCTTAGTCGGAAATGCATCTCTGATTCTTCGACCTGCGAGACGTTGTGGTTCACCACACGCTTCTTGCCCACCTCTCGTGTGTTACACGCGCATACTTCCTATGAGGACCATCACTCTTTATGTCTATGATGCTTCTCAGCTAGGACATGTGTGACACACACGCACTTCTTCGTGTGTACAACTTGCAGATTCCTTTGACTAACGTTCTGAAGTCTCAGCCATTGTGATCGTGTAGAGTGTTGCATTGTGGATCAGTCATCTTCTTCTTCTTCCTCGGCTTGATTAGTAGCTCATCATGATCATCACCTGTCGACCATTACAGTTCTTCTAGTGTCATACCTCATGTGAAGTTAAGAATACTTGGTTACAATCTGCTTGGTTTGTTATAGACGACCAATCCCAAGCTTTCTTCTCATCAAAAATCACATCTCTACTCACATCACCTTTCATGCGATTGGATCGTAGATTCTATATGCTTTGGAACCCGCTCAGTTCCAAGATTGATCACACTCTTGATCTCTCATCTAACTTCTTTAGATGTGTCACATATGTCTTGCATGTGCTAACAAACCGATATCCTCAACTGCTCGGATATTAGGTTTCTTGTCATGAGACACTCGTATGGAACTTAATCCTCTTCATGGATCAACTCCAACGTCTTCGTTGCATGAAGCATGGTCTTAGTTGGAAATGAATGTCTTGTTTGCTTCACTGCTAGACATGTTTCAAACACGCTTTCTTCGTGTCTTACACAAGACATTCCTAGAACCATCTATTCTTTAACCATGTTTGTTCTTCTATGATTTCTCCTAACGGGGCTTCCTTGGATGTTAGACATGATATCCGCAATCCGTTTATGGTATCGTTATCATCCATCTTCAACCTGTCGACTCCGTTATCGACGTTGCGGCTTCCTTACACGATCATCTCCATGGTGGTCGTGACTTGATGCCATTCATATCTCTTTGATGCGGTTTGTCTCCACCTGGAGAATTAAATTGTCAGACATAATTGGTACCAAAGAGCTATTTGCAACATGTCTTCTTGATCATCCGAACCAGATTCTTTGTGTCCCACACATCATGAACAAAATTAACACTTCATCCTCATCGACCAACTGTATAGTTTGTCGAATTTAACATCAGACATTGGATGGATCGGATCCAAGGTCCTTGTCCGTGAGCCCTATTCACGTCAGTCATTTGTGTCGTGAACTTTGCTTCACAGTTACCATGATCGAAGCTTCAACTTAAGCTCTGATACACATTAAATGATCTCTTTGAACAAAGAATAATAGAAACAACTTTCTTATTGCTTTAGAACTACTTAAAACTAAAGCTTACAATGTTTCTCTTAGATCTCTTATTGAACACCTCTTATAAGACTATATTTATAGTGAGACTATTCTCTTTTACATGTGGAATATGAAAAACACAACTAGTCTAATAGAAAACTTCATTTTCCTATTCTATATT
Organism: Moricandia arvensis; assembly: GCA_905132765.1. Lineage (NCBI taxonomy): Eukaryota > Viridiplantae > Streptophyta > Magnoliopsida > Brassicales > Brassicaceae > Moricandia > Moricandia arvensis. Next base: position 34,324 of record CAJHQP010006455.1, on the reverse strand, counting down.
TTCTTTTTGTGTTTATCTCTTAACATATTAAACATTAATAATATGTTAAATTTCCACAAGCATTGAATTATCCAACAACAGTACATCAAAAGGAAAACTTGTCCATATCATGCAATATCACATCCACTACTACTTTATTACATAGTTATTTTGTCAATTTTGTTCATCAATATAGTCATTCCACAATTCACTCATCTTTAAAACTCTAAGCTGTACAAGTTTTGTCTACCGCTCCAGATAGAAAAAAGAAAGTAATGTCAAAGTCAGAGATTCGGTCGCTTAGACACACTTTAATAGACACAAAAACACCAAATTTAGTGTAGTTTCATCTTTAATGACACAAAAATAATAATATCACTAAATTTTGTGTAGAGGTGAATTAAGTGTTACACGATCATCACATCAAATACTTAATACACCATTTATTATGATTCACTTAATAATATATTTCAATTATTTTATTAATTAGTACAAAATTGAGTTAAACATAATATATTGTATTGTTATATATCTTAAATTATTTTTACATAATTACATATTTAATTTATTTCAGTAAAAAATATTAAATGACTGTATTATATTTATTTTCTATTTATAAATAAATAGAAATTTAATCATGAATAAATAATTAATAATATTACATTATTGTATAAACTAGGATTTAATAGGTACATAACTAAAATTTTTAGTAATACTATTAGGATTCAAGACCATTGAAATAAATTGGTTTTTATAATATATTTGAAATTTTATTAATAATCATACATTTTTGAAACATTATATATTATTTTGGTATGTGTTCTTTCATAATTAATAGTTTATAGTTTTGAATATAATTATTATTTTATATAAAATAAATACATAAAAATTAGAATATTCTTAACCAAAAAATAAATGTAATATTTTTTTATAAATATAAATTACAAAAAATAAAAACATAAAATATATGTCTGATAATATAATTACGAATTACTAAAAATATAAATTATTAAAATTTAAATATCAAATAATATATAATATTACTTTTTATGTAACATTTAATTCATGGTTGAAGATGACAAAAAAAATTTAACACTAAACATTAAATTTGATGTATTCAGTACTAATTTAGAGATGCCATTGCTATCTTTCTAATCTCGACTAAATTGCCACGTGGCCTCCATAAAGAAAATTTAAAGAAGACGAAAACGGCGCGACCTACCGGTTGCAATATTAAAACGCAAACGCAAATAAAGCTCCGAAATCCATAGAAGAACAGTGTCGGTGTTATTGGCATCAAGCCACGCTCCCGCTTATCTTTTAAAAATAGTAGTAACATAACGTCTGATTATCTATTTTTTAAGATTAGCAACGGAGGTGCCTAAAGATGGTTAAACCTCTTGTACAAACATGTACAAATGAACAAAAATATGAAATGAACTGTTGCAAATTAAATAAATATTTTTCCTGGTTTTAATCATTTTACGTTTTATAGAATTAGTTTCATAAATTAAAAATATTTAACTCTTATTTTTTATCTTTGAACAAAAATTTCACAAATTTTTTTTTCAAGCAATGGTAAAAAATAAAAGAAACTAACTAACTAACTAATATATAATATATATATATATAGGATAAATTTGAATAGGTTTTATATCAATAATTGAAAACGTTGTATATCTTAAAACTGATGAAGAGTGGTATGTCAGGTTTTTTTGTCTTGCACACTAGCTGATTTTAGGAAATAAGAAATTGTGAGAGTTGAGTAATAGAAGATAAGAGAAATGATCTAGTGGATATCCATCGTCGATAAAAATCAATTACCCTTTCTACAGTTTCTTGGTCGGAGCCAAAACTCTCACGAGCGAATTTTGGTTTGGCTTTCCTGTAAATTCGTTGTTCCATGTGGGAGTTTCAATGCAAAAAAGCCTAACGTTGAATATGTTCTTAAATAAGCAACACAATAGTTCTTGGTTTATTCATAATATACATCAAAACAGTTTCACCAAATTTTATTTAATATAGAGTATTTAGACTTGAAAACATTCAAACTAATAGGAAGCTGCAATGGATGAGCTCTTTCTTTCAGGTCAAACGCGCTAAAAATATATGTAAAATTCTCTTTTTCATCGCGGTAGTTTATTTATGCTACTGTATTTCTATAACAATCATAATAAAAACGTAATTCCTATTTATTATTTTCAGAATTTTTTTTTTTTGATTAATCTGGGGATATCCCAGGTCCATAGAGAGATCCAGACTAATGCCCAAGGGGAGGTTTATTTAGAATTTATAGACGTAATAATAGTATTGAATTATATCGATTCTAAGCGGTAAGATGACAAAAATATTCCCTCGTATCACTTGAGAATGACCACATGATGGTACATCACTAATTTAGGTAGATAATTAAAAGAAATTGGGAAACAACTTTATAAAAATTAGTTATAATTAAAGAAAACAATAATTAAAACAAGAAATGGGGGATAGTGAGAAAGTAATAGTGCCATGTATAAGTGTCCAAATTCATTTAACTAGTCTTAACGACAGTCGTCGATAGCAGTGTGATCCGAATTCCTAACAAAAGCCAATTTGGTTAAAAATTGTTTATCAAAAATAATGTGTTTAAGATTTTTGAGACTTAATGAAACTTCCCAAACTTAAAAACAATTGGTCCAGAAATCTTAGAATTTAGGATATTTATACTCGGTCGAAGCGAGTCAAATACGAACAGTTAATACACCCAGTCAGACGGTTAGTACGACCTTTATACCGGTCGGGTAGGGTTTAAATTAATTAGAGCGCTTCGGATATTTATATATGAGACTCTGATAACCATGTTAGATTCGGATTTATCATGGAACTTCCCAACTTAAAACCATTGGCTGATAAGTGAATTGGCCCTAACCCTTTATTATTACTTAATGTCCCATTAAATTCCCGGATGTGGGGATTACTATCCTAATAATTAGAGATAAAACATCACACATCGAAATTCAATAGCCATTAAGTGATATATAAAGATTAGGGTCAATCCACTATATCACCAAATTGGTTTAAGTTGGAAGCTCATAAATAAAACCCGAACTCTAACAACACAAACCTGATCTGAAAAGAATTACAAAATTTTATTCAATAATTTTTGTTTACCTAAAACACAATAATTATGTTAATTCAAAAATAAAAAATTATGCAGTAGAATACCAATATCATAAACATCAAATTATATTTACTTTTTACATAAAACTTAAAACATCACTTAAAATGAACAAAAAAAGATTTATAAAATACACTTAAAGTGATACGGAGAAAGTACATTTTCATATTTTTTCAAGTTCCAAAATATATGATATTTTTAGACATATACACCACCTATTAAAAGAATATTTTAACAAAAAATATCAGTAAAATATAAATTAAAAACTATTTAATCATTATAATAGAGAATAATTAACTATTAGTTACATAGTTTTTTAATAAAAATTACAGAAAAAAATAAAAGATCTTAACATATTGGAGCATCAAAAATTTCATGAAAATCATAGATTAAAAAAAAAACGGAAGAAATACTTCTTTGTTTGTACTTCTTACCATAGATCTATTTGTACATCGGCACATGTCCTACTTAATTAAACTGGTGACTTTATAAATAATTTTCCAGTTTACTTATTTTTCTTCTTATTTAGCCTTTTACAAATATTTATTAAAAATATTGTTAGTTGATTATAGACTAATGATATTTTAATTTATTTCAGTTTATAGATTGAATATAATATATAATACAAAATGTAGAAAAGAAGAGGGGTGAAGAAAAAAGGCCTACGCATTGCTTACGGTTCTGTTAAGAGAGAGAAGAAGATTGCGTGTGTTTCACACCAATTAAATTCAATTTTCTATTTAGTGTTTTTATTTATTAATGGTCTGGTTAGATCCCTTTTGTTGTCATCTGGTTTAATCACTGTCTCTCCTTCCTTCCGTATCAGTCTGACTTGGTTTATATCGCTGTTATTCCAAAAATCTCGTCCTTTTGAGAATCGATAAAATAAATAAAAGTGGAATAAAGGGAGTGTATGTGTGGGGGAGAGAGAAAGACCAAAAGAGTTTTACTGTTTTATTTAAAAAAAGCGAAGCTTTGGTTTGTATAAAATACCTCTCTAGCTTCTCACACCATTTAATATCTCCTCTCTCTTCTGTTGTCTCAGGTTTTAAAGTTGCTTTAAAGGTTTTTCAGAAGAAAACAAACGACAAGAAAGGTTTAATTTTTACGATTATCAAGATCTCCCATTTGCGTGAACAAGTTGTAGACAAACCTTCCAAGTACTTTTTTCAAGTCTTTCCTTGTCTTTAAAAAAAAAACATTCTCTAAAACTTAATGGAGGGTTATTCAAGAAAACGGTGAAAGTACCCTCCAAAGCTGCTCCATTTGATTCCACAAGGGACAAGGAAGAAAAACTGGTTTCACGATGACCAAACCCTCTGTTTACAACACGGAAGAGAAGAAACTTGAGCTCAGCTTGGACCACCTGGTGAAGATGCTTCTTCCATCAAGAAGAACCAAAAGACAAATCTATCCCTCTTTCCTTCCACCACCAACAAAACCACATCTCAGAAAAGGTTCAAAATATTCTCTTTTGCTCTGTTTTCACCATTTTTAGATTATTTTAACAAAAAAAGAAGAGTTAACAAGGATTCTTCTTTTGTTTGATGTTTCTTTTGTGTTAAAGAACTGCTTCTGGTCCAAGTGGTGGGTTGGCTCCAGTTAGATCATTCAGGAAGAATTTAGCAAATGGAAGCTCTTCAAAGCTTGGGAAATGAGTCCACTCCAATGGTGATGATAATGGCCGAGAAAAGCCAATGGGACCTAAGAGGCAAGGAGGTTTGTTCGTGAAGATCAACATGTATGGTGTTCCCATTGGTCGTAAAGTCGATCTCAGTGCTCATAATAGCTATGAACAGTTATCTTTCACCGTTGACCAACTCTTTAGAGGTCTTCTTGCAGGTAAAATGTGCCCTTTGACTCAGGAAAAATTATTCTTGCAGGTGTGGTATTATTGTTTTTTCTAATGTTATTAGCTCAAAGAGAATCATCATCATTTGGAGAAGAAGAGAAACATATCACTGGATTATTGGATGGTACTGGAGAGTATACTCTTACTTATGAGGACAGTGAGGAGACAAGATGCTTGTTGGAGATGAATGTCCCATGGCAGTAAAGAATCTCTTTAAAAGTTTTGTTCTTTGTGACTTTTTGATATCACAAAAATTGATTTTTTTTTTCTCTTTTTGAATGTTCAGTATGTTTGTATCTTCTGTGAAGAGGCTTCGTGTGATTAAAACATCTGAGATCTCTTCAGCCTTAACATGTAAGTGTGATTTTCCGATTTGAAAAAAATATTTCTCTTGTTTTATGACTCTTTATGTGAGATGCTTATATAACATGTACTTGGATTTTGCAGATCAAAAATGGTAAGCAAGAGAAGATGAGAAGCTGAAGAAAGAAACTTTTAAAGAAGTAGTGATGTTATTATTTTGCTTTTGTCTTTCATCTCTGATGAGCTTTCGGTCTTTGGAAAGTTTCTTATTCAAGTCTGATGTACATCTTTTGAAATTTTTTTGAAAAATTTCATACTAGATGAGTTTTGCTGGAACTCAATCAAGTTCAGACAATGAAAAAAAGATGATTTAGGTTCTTGAATATATATTATTACAGATCCTTTTAGTCATTATAGTCTCTTCTGTTAAAAGCTTTGCAATCATGATTAGTCACACTTAGTGAACACTTTTAAAACTACAATTTTATTAAATATTGTACCTCTCTTTTATTTTTGTCAGCCTATATTGTATTGTACTCTCTATTTCTGCCTAGCATCTTTTTTGAAAATAAGAAATAGACAATCTTTCTTTTCTGCAAAAGGAAAAAGCTCTTAGCTTTTATTAACTTTGTTTCAGTTGTTGTAAGAGCATTTCCAACAGCTCTTTATCCCTTTATCTTTTAAAGTGTTTTTGCATTTCAACAGTTTTTTATTTTTTACATTTTAAAAATGTTGAATAGTACATTTTCAAATATAAAAAGTAATTATTCAGACCTTTTAAACACTATTCATTTTCACTTTAGTTTTTCTATTTATATAAGTTTAATAATTATGTATTTAATATTTTTTGTCTTTTTATATTATTGTGATATTAGCAAATAACTATTATCATATTGATTTTTAATAAATTTAATTTCACACATTAATAAAATAATTAGAATAATTATACACAAAAGAAATTATATTACTAAAAGATAATGTAACATATTATTGCTCAAAACAATAATTACATTTAGGAAATTTTACATCAAATGAAGCACTATAATACAAGCACAATATTTTAATTCAAATACATGTTATATAATAAGGTGAAATATTTTAAACATATAGCAGCTTTTCATTAAATGAGTGGTAGGAAAGATTTCTTTAACACAGTTTGACATCTTAACGTATAGTAATTTGTTTCGGCCTACAAGAATGTTTGATCAGACTAATAAAGATTTTACGATTGGGTTGTTGCATACGTGCATGCATGTCGATCTCAAATATTACTTTTGTATATCTATCATTTCTTGAGTGGAGAGATGCAAAAATACGGAGGGCCATTCCTATGTATACCATATGACAGTTCATTTTTGGAAGAGAAAAACGAATGAGCTATGGAACTGGCGAGAAAGAGACTTAAAATAGACAAATTGAATGCAGCCGAGAGTCTTTTTCGTTGAGAGACTTGCCAAACTATTCAAAGCAGCAATATGCGACTCACTACCTACTTTTTCTTTTGCCCCAAAATATGTTCATTCTAATGTCTGGTCTACTCTACATTGATATGATGGCTGATTCTGTTTTCTCATCAATTTAGGAACACTATACTTTTTAACAAACAATTAGTGATATTCTGATCAAGATCAAGCCATGTTAACTCATTCATTTGCCATACGTATAACGGAAGTCAGCACCATGTTTTTCACTCTAAAGAAAAATTAGTTTTGTTCTAAAGAAATGCTTCAAATTTGACAAATATCCAATGAAAAATCCTCAAGAAAACGTTAAAATTCTAAGGAAACTCAGGTGAGAGGCTTACTCTTAATGCAATACGGTCCAGTGATAGATACTTAGGTACAAAACAATACATTTATTTCATTACATTTTAACTTTTAATAAGGTAGCTTTATCTGAATGTTGACTCTTTTTTCTATACTCCTGTGAAATTAATTTAATTAATTATTGAATTTACTGTAATAAAAACTGAATGTTATTGACTACTCAATAATTCAAAAAGTACTAAAACGTCGATTACTTATTTAAACCGATCAATCAGTGTCATTAACTATGTTTTAAACATAAAGAAGGAACATAATAGTTGGCACATGAACTTATTACTAGATTTTGACTCGCTTCAAATTTGGGTTCATTTTTTGAGTTTATATTTTGATATAATAACTTTATATGTTTGTTCAAAGTGTGAGATAAAATTTAAACTTAAATGTTTGCAGTTTGATGACTAAATTTTAGATATTTCTAAATATTTTTTTATATATTAATAACTGTTATAATGTGGTATCAATTTTGTAAAGCGAAATTCTGATTCGAGATTTGAACTTAAACATTTAAGGTTCAAATATCTACATTTGAAAATATAGATAATACAATAAATTTTATTACAAATTAATTTTCTTATAAATGCAGTATGTTTTAACATATTAAAAAAGACTCATATTTTCAATTGATATTTTAACCTCTTAATAAGTTAGTAGTATAAAATATAAATTATAAAAAACTAATATAATTTTTTGGAAATTTTAATTTTTTCAAAAAATAATTTGGGTAGGATTCGACCAATTTGTAGTGGTCCTAAATATTTTTGCTTATTTGATAAAATAACTTGCGAAAAATTATAATCGTAAAAAATAAATATTATCATGTTTCACCATATGACATAGTAATTTAAATATGGGGAATTTACAATTTTAGAAACAAGTTTAATACCACTTTGCAAATTTACCTTTTATGAATGATAATTTTCAAAAATACCTTAACTTTTTGATGAAAATATACTTAACTAATTTTTCTAAATATTTATAAAAAAATTAGAAACTCAACTTCACGCATTTAACACTAAACCGTAAACAATAATCACTAAAGTGCAAACTCAAAAGTTAGTATATTTTGATAGAGTGTATTTTTGCAAAATGATACTTAACTTATGTTGTTATTAGCAGTTTCTCTTTAAATATTGACTAACTTTTAATGTTTGTCAATTTATATATATATATATATATATATCAAATATTCTAACTTAAACAATTTTCATTTAATACACTAACCTTTCAATCCCAACGCTGTTTCACCAATATAATAGAATTATATAAATATTGACTAACGTTTAATATTTTAATTCAAATTAAATATATATATATATATATATATATATAATATATAATTTAAAAAATTATTTTACACTTTAACCTTCAATCCCAACCCGTTTCATAAAATAACTAAACAATATAAAATTGACTAATATAGAGGTACATTTAATATTATAAGTCTAAAAATCTTCATTTTATTATCATATCTCTAATGTTTTTTTTAAAAATATTAAAATTATTATTGATAACTTAGTTAATAGGTCATTTCACATATATTTATATACAATATGTATTAATAGCACCAAATCATAAAAACCAATTGATAAACCTAGTGGAGGAAAATCTAATAAATAATAGGAAACAATATATACACACAATATTTATGTTGCCGATTTTAAATATAAGATTAGAGTTTTAATATAAAAAACAATAACCTATGGGTTAAAAAGCAAACTTAATTCCTTATTAGGTTTAGCCGAAATAATTAAAAAATAGGCAATTTTAAAGAGGATTGCAGTAAAACCCTTGTCTACATGATATAAGATTCGTTATAAACAAAACCTTAAAAATACACAATAAAAATCACCATAAAATGTCAATACAACTAATATATTAAGATAAATATATAAACTAAAGTACAGCCTAAATATATGAGCAGCCGCTATTTGATTTCATAAACAACATGAACCACAAAAAAATCAGAAGTATCATGAATGAAACAGAAACAACTATTTAAAAAAAAACACAAATGAATAACGATAATTAAAGGTGACAAACCAAAACTAACCAATTGTTGCCTTGTTGATATTGCCGATATTAATCTTAATATCCACGAACATCTTCAAGCACAAAAATAAAAGAGAATCAGAATCAACATTAAAGAAATTAAAACAATAAAAATCAGAACCATCATGAATGAAACAAAAGCAAATATTTTTTTTTTAAAACATCAAACGAATAACGATAAATTAAAGTTTAAAACCAAAACTAACCAATTTTTTCCTTGGTGATATTGTCGGTAGTAATCTAATATCCACGAACATATTCAAACACAAAGATAAAAGAAGAATCAAAATCAACATTAAAGAAACCAACAATAAAAACCAACATAAAAATCAGAATTATCACGAATGAAACAAACGCAAGCAATTTTTTTCTATAAAAAAATGAAACGAATAACGATAAATTAAGAGTTAAAAGACCAAAAATAACCAATTGCTGCCTAGTTGATATTGATGATAGTAATCTTAATATCCACAAAAAATTCAAATACAAAAAAAAAGAAAAAATCTGAATCAAGATTAATGAAACTAAAAAACAATAAAAACAATAAAATAAAAAATTATAATTGACTAAAGAAAAGTTTCATAAAACAAAAGATGATTGAGAATGGTGAACCTATGAACTCCGAATGGTAATATTCGGCGATAAACTGCGTGACAAGTGCGGTTCTCAATAGTAATAAAAACATATAGACACATAAATATGTGTAGAGATTTTTGTTATTATTCATAGCAGTGCGGTGCGGTCCGTCACCATTTAGAAACTTAGTATATATAGTTTTCAGATAACTTAATTTTCATAATAAGCTTTAAAATAGAATGTTCTTTATAAATTCTAATACTATATGTGGACTATCTTGTTATTAAAGCTAAATTAGAACTTCTGCATAAATAAACTGCAGTAAAATTTTGATGTATAGATCTGATTATAAATATTTAAATATTGAAAATATAAAGCAGCAATATGCCACTCACTACCTACTTTTTTCTTCTTGCATGGCCGATTCTGTTTTCATTCTAACTTTTGACAAAAGATTATATAGATTCGATGGCTGATTCTATTTTCCTCAACATTTTAGGAACATTATAATTTTAACAAAAGATTAGTGATATTCTGATTAAGATCAAGCCATGTTAACTCATTGATTTGCATGATAAGGATACGTAAAACCGAAGTCTAAAGAAACGAAGACTTAGTGCTAGCACCATGTTTTTCACTCTGCTTGTCACTGAAATTACGCTTAATACCCTACGGTCCAGTGATAGATAGTTAAATGCAAAGATACATTTAATTCATTACATTTTAATTTTTAATAAGATAGATTTATCTTAATGTTGACTCTTTTTTTCTATACCCTGTGAGATTAATTTAATTAATTATTGAATTTAATGTAATAAAAAACTGAATGTTATTGACTACTCTATAATTCAAAAGTACAAAAACGGTCTATTACCCTATTTAGACCTATCAATCAGTGACAATAACTTCCTTAAAAATACCCAGACTAATTTGCGTTTGCTAAAAAATACACGTACTATTAAAACTCCCCGAATAATACACAGAGTAATTTTTGTTTGTCAATAAATACATATTCTTTTGAATTTAATAGGTTTTACACCGAGATTTTGACGGTGTTAATTATGTTTAACAAAAAGTTAAAGCGACGTTAAGGGCTTAAACGAACACGTGCCTAAACCGTGAAAAAAACTCAGTTAACTCATAAATCCCCAAATCGATTTAGAACAAACCCTAATTTTTCTCCTCTCACTCTCTTCTTCTCGACATTCTCTTCTCCTTTTTCCCAGATTCGTCCATTCGAGAACAAACCGAAAGAATGGCTAAGAGTGAAAGCTCGAATTCAGGTGCAAGCTCATCCTAATCAGAAGAAGTATGAGGGTCCTTTATGCCACTGCTCAAGGCGAACAAGTAGGCAAAGGCGTGGACAGATGATAATCCAGATCGAAGGTTTTGGTTGTGTGATTCTCACGGATTCGTGGCTTGGGCTGATAAGGAGGATTAAAATGGATGGCAGAAACATAGTTTACTGGAGGCGAGAGACCTTATTAATCGTGAGAGAGAAGAAATAAAAGACCTTAAAAAGTCTCTTAGGTCAGCTTCTCAACAAGCCACGGTTGAAGATTTCTACTGTGTTATTGTTGGAGGAAGGGGACAGACTCGAGGAGGAGAAAAAAACCCTTGAAATTGCAGTTATAACATCAGCTGAGAAGGTGAAATGGCTAAGGCAATTCGTTTTTCTTTCGTGAGGAGCCTTCATTGTTATCACAATCGTCATTGTCCTTGGCATGTTGAAGAAGTAGTTATGTTCTCATGTTTCATGAGGATTTGTGTCTTCTGTTTTCATGTTTATGTTTTGGTTAGATTTGTGTCTTAGTTTGTCATGTTTATTTATGTTTGCGTCTGGATTTGAATGTTTCGATGGATGTGTGTTGTAGTTGCTTCTTTTCATCAGTGAAGTTTATGTAAATTGTTGTTATTTGTTGTGTTTTTTCCTGTCATTCTTAACAATAACATCGATAATCTAAAATAAAAGACACAGAAGATGATGAAGTTTAAGCAAAGATCAAACCAAAATAACATCATCCTACAGAGATTACATCATCCTACAGAGTTTTAGAAGTGAGAAAATAAAATAAAACATCACCACCAGAGAATGAGATAGGTCCCCATACATTAAACACACCACCAACGATAGATACTAAGAGTCTTGATGTTGTTGTTGAGAACCTTGTGGAGCAGTAGGTCCCATACATCAAACACACCACCAGAGAAAGGAGCAATATAGCAACCTGATTCTCTGGGAACAGGAGGCTCACGCTCACGTCCACGACCTCGGACCACGCCCTCTACCTCGTCCACGGGGACGTCCACGTCCTCTAACACTTGGGGCATTTGAAGCATGTGGTGCAGTTGAAGGTTGTGGATCAATAAAAGGTTGTGTGCTAACCGGATTTGGTGTTGACTGGCTTTGAGCATTCCTCGTCCTCTTCGGTGCATTTTGAATGCTCCAAGGATCATCCTTATCAAGACAAGTCACATATATATCAAATCAAATTACATACAATCAACGAACAAATAATATATGCAAATCAACATGCTACTTACATGAGTCTTTTTTGGTCGTCGTCTTTTTCGTTTAGGAAGTTCAGGAGCAGCTTGTCGAGTACAAGTTCCACAGTTGTAACAAGCTGCTTACAGTTGCTACATGTCATTATTCTTCCTTCTCTTGTGGCCTTTGTCGGGTTTTCTTTGACTCATGTGCCTCCTTTATCCTATCATAATTCTTAGGACGTCCTGGCATTCTTCTTTTTCAGGGATTTGTACAAGATCTTTAAATGTCTTCTCCCACATTCTCTCTCCGTTGACAAGCTTTATGTTGTTTTTGTAGGTGTCTTGCCACCTTGATGTCAGATAGAAAGGATCAACATAGCTTCAAAGTATAAAAGAGACAGAGAGATAGAACATTAGAACATATATAACATAAACAAATAATTTTAAGATATGAGAAGTTAAGGCGCTTACTCTTCAGGCTCCTTATTATGCTCATTTATGACATAAATAGCATGTTGGCAAGGTATGCATGTGATGTCCCATCGATTACAAGCACAATGCTTATAGGGAAGACATACCTCATAGCTACAATCAAACTCGGTGACTTCACATAAGCTTTCACTACTTTTAATGATTGTTCAATGGTCTCTTGCTTTCCGGTTTTGCTCAAAATCTTTATGATCTTCGGTGGAAATGGAGTTGAGCAACTACTTGTTTTGTCACGACTTCGAGAGTTACGCTTCATTGCAAGTCTCCTAATCTCCTCAAGCATGTTAATCAATTGGCAACTTACGAGCATCCTTGATTGTTTTGTTGAAACTTTCTGAGAGGTTGTTACAAACATCTTCGCATCGTGCATGTGGACTGAAAAATGCGCTACAACCATGTTTTTGGTTCTGTTTTCAGCAAGTCCTCATATGCTATTGCATCGAATACTTGTAAAGCATGCATATTGTAGTGATAATCACCTTTAGTGAAGCTGAATGCTATTGCCCAAAAGTAATCTTCATACTCTGATGCTCCATAAACCTTCTTCCAATTAGCAAAATGTGCCTAGCACAATGCCTATGCTCTGCGTCAGGGAGGAGGTCTGCAACAGCATTTATCAAACCTTTTTGTTTGTCGTATATGATAGTGATTCCATTTCCTATACCCAAATCCAAATCAGACTTCAAGTTATCAACAAACCAAGCCCCAAGATGCATTATCTTCTACTCTAACTATTGCCCACGCTATAGGATAATCCTATTAGCCGCATCTCGTCCAACAGCTGCGAGAATCTCACCCTTTAACTCCCATTTCATAAACGCTCCATCAAGTCCTATAATAAGCCGACAAAAATGCTTCCATGTGCTCCTAAGATTCTCAAAACAAATGTAGAATCTATCGAATACAAACTTACCATCCTCACGAGGAATAGTCCCAATCTCAGTCCTTGTATTCTCATTTGAACGCTGAAGCTCCCTCTCATAATCCCACAGCTTGGCGAACTGTTTCCCTCTGGGTTTCAATAACCAAGTCTAGAGCCAATCTTCTTGCTTTCGTGCATATCCACTTAGAAATTGAGAGATTGTACCTCATCATTATCTCATCTTTGATGTCAGTCCACTTAATACTAGGCCTTCTTCTTGGTTCATCTTTATATAACCTTGCGATTGTACCCTGCTTCAACATCCTTGCTTTGCTACTCTTCAAATGGTTGTGTCCATCCACATAAGATTTCACCATCCACTTACCCTTTGGCTTCTCAACTGAGCAATAAATCTTCCACTTACAATTTTCTTTAGTACAAATAGCTCCCAACTTAGTTTTCTCCCATCTGCAAAGCTTCACATCATAATTTTTCTTCAAAACATAGCGCAACAACTGGTCTTTGAAACTCTTCTCCACTCTTAAATTTCTGCATCAACCACAAGTAAGGAGGCTTCTCATTGTTGTAACTTGTTCTCGAATTTACCTTTTCTTGTCTATTGAAGTCTTCCCATTCCCCATCAGTGTCAACAGCAGGAGCCGGATGTTCATCATCCTTTAATTGTGTCTTGAATTCTTCTCCTTCATCATCACTAACACCACCTGTAAATTCATCAGTAGCCCCACCTCTAACTTCCTCATCAACAATGTCCCCAAACAGTAACTGAAATGAAATTTCATCTCCTCCTTCTTCGATGATTTCTCCCTCTACCTCATTAACAACATTTTCTTCTTCATTGTTATCGTCTTCTTCAGCTCTATCTTCTTCAACTCTATCTTCTTCACCTATCTATTCTTCACCATCCTTCTGTACTTCATCATCAACCCTTTCAACTTGAGTCTGCTCAATGTAAATATCAACCCCACCTACTTTCATAGCTTCACTACACATCTGATTAATAGACGCATCTGAAGTGAGTTCGGGAAATCACTCTCACCAAATCCATTGTTTCTTCTGGAAGCTTGTACCATACGTGTTTCACCAACCCACTTGACCCATTGTCTTCACATAAACCTTTGAACATTGACCATGTCATGTAATCTGGATCGATACAAATATCTTTGTTCAGAAACCCTCCCCGATAGAAGAAATTGTTGTCTTAGCCCTCCATTACGCCTCCATAGTGTAGACTAACCTTCATTACCCCTAACTCACTAGAATCAAGCGAAAAATAGGAATCAGAACACAAAAACACTAAACTCAAGGAAAATCAATTTATTAGTAGTTACCTCATCTTCTTCATCTCTCTAAGAACATGGAAATCGAATCGACGTCAAAGCAACTGGGATAAAGGAGAAGAGAATGTCGAGAAGAAGAGAGTGAGAGGAGAAAAATTAGGGTTTTGTTCTAAATCGATTTGGGGATTTTATGAGTTAACTGAGGTTTTTCACGGTTTAGGCACGTGTTCGTTTAAGCCCTTAACGTCGTTTTAACTTTCTGTTAAACATAATTAACACTGTCAAAATTTCGGTATAAAACATATTAAATTCAAAAGAAAATGTATTTATTAACAATTGAAAATTACTCTGGTGTATTATTCGGGGAATCTTAATAGTACGTGTAATTGTTTTAACAAATGCAAATTAGTCTGGGTATTTTTAAGGAATTTTTCCTTCTAACTTTTAACAAAAGAATATATAGATTCGATGGCTGATTCTATTTTCCTCAACATTTTAGGAACACTATACTTTTAACAAAAGATTAGTGATATTCTGATTAAGATCAGCCAGGTTAACTCATTGATTTGCATGATAAGGATACGTAAAACCGAAGTCTAAAGAAATGAAGACTTAGTGCTAACACCATGTTTTTCACTATGCTTGTCGCTGAAATTACGCTTAATACTCTACGATCCAGTGATAGATAGTTAAATGCAAAAGATACATTTATTTCATTACATTTTAATTTTTAATAAAATAATGTTGACTCTTTTTTCTATACCCTGTGAGATTAATTTAATTAATTATTGAATTTAATGTAATAAAAAAATTGAATGTTATTGACTACTCTATAATTCAAAAGTACAAAAACGGTCTATTACCCGATTTAGACCGATCAATCAGTGACAATAACTATGTTTTACCCATAAAGAAGGAACATGTATTATCTTAATTAGCACTCTTAACTTCTTATTTTAAATGGAGTTAAAGAAGGAAATGCTTAATTACTGGAATTAGAATAAATGTGATAACTCTAGCACGTTGCTCCATTACATAAAGACACAATTTCTTCGAAGCATTTTTTGTTGGAGGCAAAGAAACTACTGTTTTGTTGAAGGTGAGTTCTACTTTATACTTATTTAAACGTTACTAAAACTAAATATTTTCTGTTTTATTCTTTTCCGGCATATCATTGTTCCATTGCGTTTGATTTCATAAAGCGTTCCTCGTTCTCTATATGATTTTCAGAAAGGAAACAAGTAATGAACTTGTTTGTTTCTCGAATATATGAAAATGTACAAAGAATTTGTTTTGTCTATCCATGACATCATTTTCATTTGTTTTGTATTTCAGTTTCTTTTTCACGAGGTTGTGTCAGATCGTTTTCTTTTAACCTTCTTTTCTGCAGAACAATAGTTTTTGCCAGCCGTTATTTACTTATTCACTACTCAAATTCTACAGCCTGTGAAAAATGCTCATAAATATTGTCTCTCTTAAAAGTTTTGTAAATATGAACGCTCACTTATACTAGTATATTCGATAGGATTATTTTTTTTAAAGGTCTAAAAGGGTGATAAGTATTGTCAGTTCTTTGCTCTTCAGTCTAACTCTTTATTGCATAATTACAGGTTTACATGAGTAAGAAAAAAATTGTTTTATAGTTTCTAATCATTTTTTATAGAGAAATAGCCTAAGATAAGATTTTTAAAAAAATTGTCACCAAAATAGATTTCAATAAGAAAAATGATTAAAATAAAATTTATTAAAAGTGTAAATATACATTAATAACCATTGAGTCAACTAATTCAGATATAGAGTTTAGAGTTATGGAATATGATTTTGGAGGTAATGTTTAAAATTAAAAAAAAATATTAAAAATTTTAAAATAAAAAATTCTATTTTGGTAATATTTAGGTATATTTTTGCGACAAAACTTTAAAAATAGCTATGAAAAAATTGACTTTTTTTATATGAATTTTCTAATCATCTTATTCATATTGATACTCTTCTTTTAACCATATTTATGTCAATGTTCTATAGTGGGCTGCTTTGTATTTTTGTGAGGAAACAAATATTATCATAAATCTACTGAAATTCCAACAAGATTTAAATAAAGCTTAAAAATTATTACTGTATTTTGTTTTACAAAAAGGGTGAATTGGCAGAATACACATAATAAGAAGAAAAATTAGTCAAATAACCATATAATAAAGTAGTCTTGAGAAGTTGACAGTTTTAAACAAAAGTGGACCACTTTCTCCTTAGCCGCGCGTTGATCCGTTTGATTTACATAATATAAAACATAAAATTTGTGCTATACTATAGGTGGTTCACAAATAGTATAGAATAATTCATTTATACCAACAGCATATTAATAAATATAATTGTCTTACTAATTACACTAGTTAATCCAGGCAAAAAAATATCTAATCCACAAAACACAATAAGGGAAAAACATATTTTATCTTCTATTATCAATTGTGCTAGTAAACTCAAACAAAAGAAAGAAAGAGAAGGGAGGATAAAAAAGATGAAGTTGATAAAGAGAAGAGGAAAACAAAATCACAAAAAGAATAATGAAGAGGCTAAGAAGTAATGAAGAAAAAAAAGTGGAGAAAGATGAAAAGAAACAGAAAATGACTATATATTGTAATATACTATACTATACTATATTCATAAATAAAAATAATATAGTATAATCTTCAATTATTAATTGCACTAGTCAACCCAAACAAAAAGAGAAGACACAACCCTCGAAACAAAATAAGGGCCAAAACATATTAAACTCTCTCATTATCAACTGCCCTAGTCAACCAAAATAAAATAAAGAAAATTAGGAGAGAGTGAGAGAGAGAGGATAAATAAGAGAATGATGCATAGAATAGAAAAAAAAAGGATGGACAATGAAAAAAAAGAAGAAAATGTCACATATTGTAACATAATATACTATATACGTAAAATAAAATAGTCTAGTATAATCTATTATCAACTACACTAGTCAACCCAAACAAAACGAAAACATCCAACCTACGAAACACAATAATGACCAAAGCATATTACAATCTTCGTTAATGGAAAAAACCATAGTTCATAATTACATAACACTGGATTCAGTTGACGATAATATATAATTTTAAACTGAAAAAAAGCAAAATTACAAGTTTTCACGTACATCAATAGATTAGTGAAAACAAAATAACATGTTAGGAGAAATGAGGACATGGTTAAAGGTTGAGAAAGCTTCCACGGCTTATGATGCTTCCATTAGTAATGTGGGAGCAGAGTTCTAGCTTTCGGGTTGTGTACAGCTAAAACAAGATCACATAAGCGACAGAAGATAACCCTAGTCGAAGAAAAAAGTTAGTACAATTAAAAGAAAAATGGGTTTATATAGGTAAACATGTTATTTCACAGAATCAAGAGGTCCAACAGCTAGATAGATAGTCAGAGGCATTGACATGATGACTGGGGTCGAATGTGGTACACCACTGCATTGAATCAAAAAAGAAACATAAGTGAGAGAGGGGTTAACGCTACTTCGACTTTCTCATATGTTTCACATGAGGTGTTGCAGTCAAGTACATGGAATAAAAAACAAATCATGAACTGCGTTACTAAATTAAGTATGCATAACAATACTATATAAAATGTAATTAATAAACATTGACGCTTAAAATAATACTCAATCATAGAAGTTAAACTAAAATAAATAAAATTTACAATGGAGGGATGTGAAAACATAAATTACCGCAAGTTGACTATACTATAGTTGTTGTATAGAATAGACTGCTCCGTTGTACTGTCAATGTTCTCATTACCAACCACACAAAAAGTAAGATTTCATTAACAACTTTATGTACATAATACATCAGCCGCTTAAAATGCAAATGAATACAAACTCTACATAAATAAGATCACCAGAGTTGTGTCTTTACTAACCATATTTTGAAGAAACAATTAGTGTTCCTAGCCATATTTTGATTCTATTCTATTTTTCACAAGTTAGGAAATATATAATAGAACATACTACACATCACTGTTTATCTTCTCCAATTCAACTTGATGTCTGTTTCTTCTTCCTTGAATCTGCAGTACCAAAAACAAGAAAGTCAATTACCAATATGATTTTACAACCTCGAGAATTTATATTGCATACACATTTATCTTTTCAACATGATTCTACCATCTTAGTGTTTTACCATTTTGAAGTAACCGATGAATCATCTAGAACCATGGAACACAATATATTGATGAATCAATTGAATAGATGAGAACCTCAAAAGTTTGGTATAGTTCGTAGCAAGAGAAAAAACAAAAGAGAAAAGAGAAGAAAAATAAATTAAAGAACAAAAGAGAAAAATGAGTGAAGGATTTTTTGGTAATAAATACATATTATACACACAGTATCATAGCACCTACTCTCTTATGGTTATTTTGCTAATTCTAGTTTTTGTTTTGGTTATCCATGCTAATTTCCCTTACAAAAATCAATGCAATGAAATTTGGTTTTCTTCTCTTCATACAAAACGTTCTTTTTGGGTATTCGTGTAAGTTATCTCATTCTTAAAAATCTCTAATCGTCACATCACAGGTTACAAGAAAGAAAGTTGTTTTGGTTCTATAATAACGAGATGGGTGGAGCAGTAAGATGGTTTAAGGCATTGTTTGGCACCAAGAAGAGACTCTCTTCCGGTGATGGTTCCGACAAAGGTTGCTGCAATCTCCCGACGGACACTGTTTGTTTGAGACCCTTTCTGTCCGATACTGAGAAGGAACACAACAAGCATGCGGTTGCTGCTGTAACCACAACAGCTTTATCCGCAGAAACAGCGGTTACAGCGGCTGCAGAAATGGTTATACTGACCGGTGAAGGAAAATCGGGAGATATCACCACGAGGGAGGAACGTTGGGCCGCTATGAAAATACAAAAAGTCTTCAGGGGCTCTTTAGTAAATTTCTATATCTTCAAATGATTATTTGTTACAATAATATTATTAGTTCTAAACTTTTAATTGAAGTTCTTGTTTTAATGATAAGGCGAGGAAAGCCTTACGAGCTTTGAAAGGTATAGTGAAGCTACAAGCTCTAGTGAGAGGATACTTGGTAAGGAAATGCGATTGCTGCATAGCATCCAAGCTTTGATTAGAGTCCAAACCGCTGTGCGTTCTAAACGCAATCGCTGCCACAAGAAAGAATACAAGAACATGTTTCAACCTCGACGCTCCTTTGTAAAGAACCAACTTTAATTATCACTTGTATTGCCTTTCTTGTTCTTTAAGCGAAAACCAAGACTTTAAAAGTGTTTTGTCTGATTCTTACATTAATAGGATAAGTTCGATGAAGTGGTGCACGATGACGTGTTCAAGAGGAGACCTAAACCTAGGCAAACGCACAATGTTGTCGCAATGTCTGAATATGAAGAAGATGGTTTTGTGTACCGAGGGAGTGATTTGTCTTCTCAAAACACGCCAAGATTGTCATCTTCATCGAAGTTTGCGAAGACACCGAGGCTCACATCTTCATCTCACCACCACACGGCTAATAATAACCGCTACTATGTAATGCAGTCTCCTCCGGGTAAGAGTGTTTGTGGAAACGCTTTGTGTGACTATGGAACGAGTTCTCCTGGTTACATGGAGAACACAGAGTCGTTTAAGGCGAAGCAGCGTTCGCATAGCGCACCTCATCGGCGCTCTGAGAGGAAGCGGTTGTCGCTAGGTGAAGTTATAGCGATTAGGAGTAACGTTAGCGGCGAGAGCTCAATGCAACAACAGCAGCAACGCTTTTCTTGCTCTAGCAACATGATTTTTTAAATCTTTTTTTTCTCATTTATTTAGCAATGAATTTTCATTGTCGCCTTTAGCAAAATTTGGGGCTGTAACTTTTGAATTTTGTTTTTACAACACAAAAATGTTTTCTTGTATCATTTTGCATCAATCTTGAAAATTAAAAAAAAACACAGCAAAATTGCAAAAGTCAAATATCTCAAAGTTTTTGTCACAAAAATAACACTCAGAAAAAATTAGTTAATCCAAAAAATATAAATATATATTTACACTCTTTAATAAAATCTGTTTGATCATTTTTATTTTTAAAAGTTACTTTAGTGAAAAAAACTTTTTTTATGTCTATTTGAAAGTATTCCTAAATTGCAAATGGATGATAAAATCTAGACATTGATAATAAAGAAACTGAATACGAAGTTTAGGATACTATTGGGTTATATTTGCTATAAGACTATGCATCACATTCTTGATCAAGCTACGTACATAATCTTATTCTGAACTTCCAGCTCTACTAATTCAACAATAAGCAAACAGTGAGGCACTACTAATACATTAAAGAACCCTGTGATGCAATAAGCAAAACCCTTCAAACATACATGTTATCATCTAATCTCTCATGAATCAAAATCTTTGAGCTTGCTCTAACCTGATCATCACAATATGGAGAAGACAATGTTTGTACAGAGTTCACTGAAAAAGCCTCGAGAATATACAGTTTCCATTCCTCAGCAAAGTATCATTCTCAAAACCTCGTCTCACTACTTCACGTGGCTACAAAGGACTGACCACCCAACCTGTTATCGGATTCTTCCTACGAATCCGTGACTTTCCATGAGAGCCAGATTGTAACCGTTCAAGAACACTGTAAGTAATGGAATCAGGTGTGAGTCCTTGCTGTTTCATCCTAGTGTACAGATCAACTGCTTCCGCGGTTCTCCCGCTCTTCTCTAGACAATCAAGCAATATGTTGTAGGTCACAATGTTCGGTTGACACCCTTTAACAAGCATCTCTTCAAACAATCTATACGCCATTTCGACTCTCTCTGTCTTCCCAAAGCATTCCATCAGTGTGCTGTATGTGACCACATCAGGGTTTAATCCCTTTTCCTGCATCTCCTTGAACCTCACGTGAGCTTCATCGACATCACCGTTCTTTCCCAAACAATTAATCAAAGAGTTGTAAGAAACAATGTCCGGTTTACAGTCACTATTCTCAAGCTCCTCGAAGATTTTGATAGCTTCATCAACTTCTCCGACACGACCGAAACTCGAGATGAGTATATTGTATGTAAATATGTCTGGAGAGGGACCATCCTTTTTCATTTTCTCGAACAGATCATGAATATGAGATATTTGCTTTTGCTTCCCAAGCGCAGAGAACACTGTGTTGTACATCATAGTATCCGTAACCACACCTTTCTCATGATCTTACTCAACATCTCTATAAGCTTCCACAGTTTTACCCGCACCGCATAGACTCTCTAGCATCGACATGTAACTGTCTCTCTCTCCTTTCACAGGGAAGCTCCACATATCACAAAATAGCCGGTGAGCCTCACTTACATGCCCTAGTTTACTCAACGTTCTTACCAAATAAGAATATATCCCCCTGAGTCATATACCTCTTGGACATCTCCACAACCCCATCTAACTTCACAAGCTGACCTTCAGCTACTAAAAGATTCAAAGTAGACTGTACGTATACTCGTTGGGTCGACAACCCGTTTCAACCATTTTGGAGAAAACCTGAATAGCTTTATCAACCACTTTCCTTTTGCAAGAACTTGCATCAGTGTATTGTAACCAACCACGTTAAGAGTAAGCCCTTCAGTTATCATCTCATTGAACAGATCAACAGCTTTATTGTACTTCCCAAGCCTTCCCATTGTCCTGATCATGATTGTGTACGAATACTCATCTCCTCTACAATGCTTTCTCTTCATGTCTTCGAAAACTTGACAAGCCTGAATCAATCTGACAAAAGGGAAGTACATTTTCATCCTTTTATACATGAAACTAGGCATGGCATTTTATCGAATCCCAAACCGAACCTAAAGTCCATCAATTTCCATTTATCTAAACCAAAAAATACAAAACCGAACCGAGAACGGAATGGGTACATGAATACTCTAAAAATAATTCATGTACCTACCAGATATTTAGTTTAAAACTAACTATATACAAAACTATAATTTATCAACCAAAATATATATTTATATAAGAAAATGAATAACTTGTTTAAGGACAAATCTCTCAAATAGATCTTTTTTTTAAGTTTGTCACAAAAATAGACATAAAAAGAAAACCAAAATAAACTTTTTTTCTTTTTGAAAATTGATTTTTTTTTTAATTCTTAATTTTAAACTTCAAATCCAAACCCCACTCCATAATTCTAAATTCTAAGTCTAAATTAGTTAAACAAAACGTCATAATTTAAAATAAAGTCTATTTTATCATTTTTCTCCTTGAAGTCTATTTTTGGTGTCAAAAACATTTTAGGTTTATATTAGTGTACTCCCTCTCCTTTAATTCAAATTATATGAAATTGTCCACATTAACTAATATTTAAATGCGAGCATCCTGAATTACCCGATATTTTCGTTCGAATTATCCGAAATTGTCCTGAAACCAAACCTATCTCAATTTGTTCCGAATTTATCCGAATTAACCAGAACTGAACCGAAACTAAACCGAATTTTATAAAAACCCAAACAGTACCTATTTTATAAACCGGAACCAGAACCGAAACCCGGAATGCCCAGGCCAACATGAAACTCAACTTAGTTCTTAGTGAATGTACCTTTTCATCTTTAGCTAAAGCATCAAGCACATATGTAAGCGAAGACGTCGAGCTTATGCCCTCCTCTTCTAATCTCGCAATACACATCGAACGCTTTAGAACAATCACGAGACCTTAAGTAAGCTTGAAGCAGACACTTGTACGTGAAAGAGTTCATCTTCAACTCCCATTTCTTCACCAACCCCAAGCACATTTGCAAATCTCCCGTGTCCCCGAAGAAACCTATTAATATATTAACGGTGGAGATGTTGCCACGTACGTTAGACTTCGCCATCAGATCGAGGATCGAACGGACGCGATCGAATCTGTCGGGGAGGTTTGATTTAGAGAGGATTAAGATGATGCGGTTGTAGAGGAAAGGGTCGTGGTGAGAGCTAGGGCACACGGAGGGGACGAAGTGGAAGAAATCGACGGCGAGGCGAGGGCGGTTTTAGGGATTTGAGAATCTCTGAAGCTTCGTCGGGAGTGAGGGAGAGGGAGAGAGAGGAGAGGTAGTCAGAGAGGTCGGAGAAGGGATCGGAAGAGGTTTCGTGGCGGAGGAGGAGATTGGTTGCTCGGCAGATGAGGTGACGGCGAGGGAGAGGGTAGCCGCGTACGTCGGCGGGGAGGGGATTAGGGAGGGAGACTTCGGCGGAGAGGGATCGGCCGGAGGGAGATGATGAAGTGACTTTGGCGACATAATTGGTGGCGTATCTTCGTCGGCTGGATATGGAAATTACGTTGACGGAGATAAAGACACGGCGGCGAAGAAGCCTCATGTTTGCAGCGGAAACGAGTTCTTTTTGAGTAGGAAGGAAGCCTCGTTGTAGATGACTAAATGGGCCCTCACTTGGCATAAATGGGCCTATAATTGTTTCTGATCCATCCTTATTCCCAGTTTTCACATCTTTTGGACTAATCTCTCCCTAAGCGGCACGGGTACTGGAACTGGAAAAGAGGACAGAAACCGAAACTAGAAACAACAAAATCAGAAATCGGGTACAGTATAGGAACGGCAATAATATATGTATATAACAGAAGTTAAACATATACATATATCCATATTAAATGTTATTAATCGAACCAGAACGGATAACCAAAAGGTCACATGGCTATTTTATCTATTTTTAAGTTTTGTACATATGTTTAGATTTATGTGCATGATTTATTTATGTTTTTTTAGATTTTTTAATTTTTTAGGTTTTCAGAAGAATTTTGACTCATGTATAAAAGGTGTTTCTTATTTTATTATATATAATATTATATGTTTAATTTTCGATCTAAAATTTATGAATATCAATCTTCTTTTGAGATGACAGATATATTAAACATTTGGAATTATGAAAACTATTTTCAACAAATCTTTTTAAATATATGTACAATGTTATGTTCTAACCCATTTCTTCTAAAAATTGGTATATGTAGCGCCTAGTTTTCTGTCTAGTTGACATTAACGATTTTTTTAAAATATATTTTTTTTAAATCGGTTTAGGTGCGCACTTAAAAAATAAATCTCTATTGAGCGCCTAACCACTGTCTAGCGATTTTTTGAACATTGTTCTAACCATGATATAACGAAAAGGGAAATTGTATGGTATAACCATAAAGAAAATTATAATTCATTCAATAACCATAACAAAGCTTTGGTTAGGATATAGTGTGTATTTTATATAATATTACAATAACTACCCTTATACAATAATAACTATTTATCTATTTTTTCTTCCTCTTTTTCTTCATTTTCTTTCTTCTTTACTTTTTCTTATTCTTCATCCCAATTTTCATATATAAATTTATATATAAATAGCTAAATCAAATGATCATATGAAAAAATATAAATATTTTTACATATACTATATTTTGAAAATTTTCAAATAAACATAATTTTTTCACGAGAACAATTTTCTTAGCAAAAAATTTCTAGTTCTATTCTATAATATCTCTATGGAATAACATTTTTGTCTTCTTCATTCTTTTTAAAATCTCCTCTTCCATATATTTTTCTTCTCTTTCTCTTTTTTTTCTTCCTCTTTCTCTTTTTTTTTCTCATGCTTTCTTTTCTTTCTTTTCATCATACTTTTCTTCTTCCTCTTTCTCTATCTCCTCTTTATTTCTATATTTTTCTTTACTTCATCTTTTTTCTCAATCAATTCCACCTATAATATTCATCACCACAATTGGTTATTGCATCATAACCATCTTTTTTTTCCATCATTTTTGATGGTTCCACTTTTTTCACTGCAATTAGTTAGTAAACATGATTAAAATAGATGAATAATTTACCATTTTTATTTTATTATATTTTAAACTTGTAGATTAAATTTGTAACACAAAGTATATTGTGTTTGTTGTTATTCTACTTGTAACATCCACCTCAACTATTACTGGTTATTTCATCATCGCTATCAACATTTTCTACCCCACCATCAATTGTTTCCTCATATTTTCCAATGTACCTTCTTTTTACTAAACCTCACGTATCAACAACTATAATCAATTGTTCTATACTATTTGTGTCATAAATATAGTATAGTATAATTTAGTAAATTGGTTTTGATGTACGTCACGCGCTAAAAAGGAGCGTTTGGTCCATTTATGTGTGAAATTGTCACATCTGAAATCTACTTTAGTATATGGTCATTTGGTGAATATTAATTGTCAATAGGTCATCCCACAAATTCACCCTAACAAAAAATCATACGTCTTTTCAATTTTTCGATAATAATCATATACAAAGATACATTTTATACATTTATATAGTGTACGGAAACTATAATTATACTTATATTATCGATTTATAGAAAGATATGTAATGTTCGTAAATGAAATACAGAGTATTCAAAAATTTGTACGAATTGATATATAGGATTTCTTACAATATGTTTATATATAATTTATTATAATGTAACTATATATATAGAAATTTCATCTCATTTTGCCATATGAATACTTTTTAAGATCTTCCACAAGTCAGTGGTCTTTTAAAAACAGAAAATAGATATATTAAACCCTTAATTTAGTTGTAAAATTGGCTAATATTTTTTATATCCACGTTTGTTTGGATTAATGTGGGTAATATTAAAGGGAACCACGTTTTTAATTGAAATATTTTCTTTTTGTTAAAAAATATACTCTATTAGATTTTAAAATTCTTAAATTCTATACTCTATTAGATTTTAAAATTCTTAAATTCTAAAAAGTTATGGTTTTAATAGTATTGATATAAAATATTTGAATCAATATATATTTCAAATACTCAATCCAATGTTTATTTTGATATGTGATATAAAGAATATCCAATTACTTATAAATAAGTATTTCATAATTTGCTTGTCGAAATAATAAGTCTATTCTATCTATAAGGTAATGCATGTTGTTTATGGACTTTGTTCGTTTCGTCCTTGATGTAACACTTCATTCTTATAAGGTAATGCATATTGTATATGCACTTTGTTCGTTTTCATCCTTAATGTAACACTTCATTGTTATTTTATCTGTGTTTTAGATTTCTTTTCGATTAATTTAAATGTTTTTATGTTTTGTTTCAAATTTTGTGTTTTATTATATCTAAAACGAACCACTATAATTTAAATGATATACAATTATAAACAAGTCCATCTTTACAGGGGCGGATCTAGAAATAATTGTTGTCCGGGCACAATTACAAAACCATGTTTAATACTTGTATAAACTTGAATTATCAACTGGGGCATTTTAAAAAAAAACCAGTACAAAAATAGACTAATTTAAAAAATTCATGGTGGGCAACTGCCCCTCCTACTCATGGTGTAGCTTCGCCACTGCATCTTTACCATCTGCTTGTCCTTGACACAACAGCTAGCGACCCACCCCATTGTTTCCCTAGCTACTAGGACCAAAATATGGTTGGCCAATTCATATTTACATGCTTCTTATGTTCCAACAAGTAATACAAATTGAACTTCTAATGCAAAAAATGACATACATTTAAAAATTCATACTACCCAAAAAGCGAGAATCTCTCTCTTGCGACATAACCATCGAAAAGAAAAAGTCTTACTCCGGCCCGCCGCCTTGGCGCCGAAGAAAGCATCCCCTTCCCTTAGCTTCTTTGACCTTTTCTCTCCTCCTCCTTGTTCAATCCGATTCGATATGCAATATCCTCTGAGCTTCATGGAGACGACCACCGACCTTGTTTGGAGAGATGGTGAGACTGTGGTGAGGCTAAGGACGGGAGAGTCGACGTCTAGGATTGAAAGCTTAGCCGGATCTAATTTTTCCCTTTTCAGATCTAGGCCAAGTTTTTCTCGTCGATGGCGCGTGAATCGGGTTAGTCGACTTCTATCCTTGATGCACTTCCTGGTGAAGCGGTGAGACGGGTGGAGGAGATGTGCGATGAGTGGCTGAGTGGGTGAACCTCTTAATTCCTTGAAGAGATATTCATTCATGTCACAGTCCGACTTTCTATCCAGATTCTTATCCGGTTTGGCCGAGGCAAAGATCGACGGCGGTATGAACCAAAACTGTAATGCGCCTTCTAGGCGAAGATATTGTTGGTAAACGGACTCAACTCATATTATTTGGGGACTAACAGATTGAGCTTGTCTTACAATCCGATTTTTGTTTATCATTAGCTTGTGTAGATCTATGTCTCGTATTGCATTGTCTTTTTTAAGTTTTTATCATTCGACTGTGATGTCTGTTTGTGGCTGAGGATCGAAGCAGGGAACACCAATGGATACAAGTCTCTATTGGTAACGTGCCTTTATTGATGGTGATATCGGGATACACGCAGAACTCCAATCTTCTGGGACCATAGTTTGTGAAAGATTTGTAGAACCAATCTAGGCTTTGTGTTTTGATGTGTTAGTAGTTTGCTTTTGAGTCTTGTGGTCAAATTTTAGTAGTTTAAGAGAAGTGTTTCATTTTGAGTAGTGGAGTGAACTCATTTTCATTGTGGTTGAAAAATACAATGGTGATTATTCAATGAGATAGCACTGAAACCAAATAGTGTTTCAAGGTGATACTAAACTGCACCATTGCATTTGTTGTCAAATTTTGTAAAGAGATAAAAACCAAAATAAACGTAAAAAATTTCTAAAATAGACTTTACTAAAAAGTGTAAATATATATTTATACCCCTTGGGTTAATTAATCTAAACTTAGAGTTATAATTAAGTAAAAATTTAAAAATTTTAAAAATTTTAAAATTAAAAAAATCTATTTTGGTCATATTTCTTTTTGAGTGCTATTTTTGTGATAAAAACTTCAAAATGATCTATTTGAGAGATTTACCTTTTTGTAAATGTTAATATAAATTTATTATACCTTTTGAATAGGTGAAATGTGCTATAAATTGGTGAAATAAATGTTGATGTCGAACCCAAAAAAACATAAAAATGACGTACAGTTAGTAGCAACCGTCTGCATGAAGTTGGAAAAGAGTATTTATTGGAATACAAATATTTCTTGAAAGTTGGAGATGGAAACAAAATCCATTTCATAAAAAGAAACTAAAATTGGTTTCGTCTTCTTTTTCTCCCAGAAGACCCTTCTTTATTTTACAGAAGTCCCAAATATTGCTGCAAAATTGTTTGCCGCTTCAAGAAAATTTGCTGCTTACGGTATCGTAGCTAGGAACAGACAACACTGCCAAAAAAAAAAAAGAATCAGACACAATTTGTTTTTACTTCTATGACATTAAAAAGATATATATAAAAAGGTGAAAACTCGTTTACCATCTCCGAAGGAACCCATTGTCAAAGGCTTTGAGATAATCTTGCTGGTGAAGTCTGTAATGTCCTTCAAGGTTAGTCCATCTACTGTCTTCAAGAATTGCTCAACTGGTTTCCTGCAACAATATTTTTTTATATATATATAAAACAGTGACAAAGTGATGCGCAAGAAGAAGAAAACTACGGAGATCAAAGTGAATAGTTTCTGAAATGAAATTTGCGTGTACCTCTCTCCGTATGTAAGTATCTG
Source organism: Moricandia arvensis (assembly GCA_905132765.1). Lineage (NCBI taxonomy): Eukaryota > Viridiplantae > Streptophyta > Magnoliopsida > Brassicales > Brassicaceae > Moricandia > Moricandia arvensis. The sequence goes on along the minus strand of CAJHQP010006455.1, from coordinate 4,932 downwards.
CCTGCCAATGTCTTCTGCTGCAATCATCTGCACATTGACCCAACATTAACTCGTTAGTAACATTTAATCGTTTGAATTTCGAATACACAAAATGCTGCTAAGATGCATTTCTAGCAAAAAAACGATTTTTATCATAGTGAGAATACCCGAGATTCCAAATTCATCAGAACTGCAGATTTTGTGGCTGCCTTGGCACGATCAAGATGCTTCTGGTTAACTGTCCAACCATATAAACACAATGATTGTAAATAATTGTTTCGACTTGTTTAAGATTGTCATAGGAGGTTAAGTGAAAACTGAGCCAAGAATCTGCAAACCTTTTCCTCCGGCAACATCTTTCAGTTCTTTTGCTGCTAGTTCAATTGCTTTTGCAGCAAACTCGGGACTCTGCACTCATTAATGGATGTAAATCATAGCACATGTCAAGCATAGAAGTTGTCAGCTCACAGAAATTGGATAACTGATGTAAGGAAAAGTATATTAAGCAACATCAGAATTTTCTGAAACTCACCGAGCAACCATAGATTCCAAACAATCCGGTGTTATTAAAGATGCTACTGAATGCAGTGCATGACTGAACTTGCTGATATTCATTTAGAATACGGATATCTGTAACCAGACAAACATTAACTGATCGCTTAGCAGTTCATTCAAAAAATAGAAAGCTCAAGAAGGCAACAGAAAGAGAAGATTTAACTTACAGAGCCATGAGTGCATTCCTTTTCCAGGACCTCCAGCAGAGAATGAGCCACCTCCTCCCATAAGCATCTTAATAGCAATTAAATTTAAATTAAAATCTTTGCTAATAAGTAGAATTTGACTGAAACAAGCGAAACTTATTAACACATGCAAAATTTAAACATTCAAGTTAGACACCTGGAGAACAGTGGCGATGACTGCTTCTTTCTCGTTATTCCAGCCAGGAACCTCAAAGGCAAGCGCAAAGTGTGTAGCCTTAAAATGACAGAACAAAAAAAAGATCAATTAAGTTTTATGAAGTAAAAACACTTCTATCTACATTTGTCCAATGACAGCCAATCTGTCATGACTACCTCTCCACCAGTATGTTGGCGAAAATCTCCACCAGTGTACTGAGATTTCGGCTCCGCCTGGCGCGGTACATTAGGAAGGTCAGAAGTTAATGGCTCAACAACTTGTAAAAGTTCCTCGTGCTCAACTCCACTTGCCGCCAGCACCATACGTGCAGCAGTGAAATTCTCCTGCAATTCCCATATCAAATGAGTAAGAACAAAGTTCACTAACTTAAGTAAACGACTGTAAATCATAGAGATTCTCAAGAGCTGTTGCGGTCTTACAGTCATAAACTCCTCCAAGAGTTCCCCATTCAATCTGTCCAACGCAGATTCAGGTGCGTACAGAGGATTTGCCAATGCACCGGAATAACCAGCAGAATGAACGGCTTCCATGAGGAGCCCCATAGGGTTCTTCGCAAGTTCTGCTATCTCTACCTTCATCTTACGTAGCTGCCGGATCAACGCAAGACAATAAGTCACATAAATCTTTAAATCAAAAATAACAACAAAAGGGAAAAAGAGATTTACCTCTTCATTCACTTCCCAGTCCAAGAAAGCAGGGTTCCTCACACTGTCAATAAGAACCTCAACCATTTCAGGTACATAGGTTTTAAGAGCATCAATAGTGTAACTCATTTGCTCGCTGAGAAGCAGATGCCGAGGTGTTGCTCCAATAGCCTCTATCTCCCTCACAAGACGTAGATGGCCTCCTGTTTCTGGTGCTCTTGAAAGCCATCCTCTCAAGCAAATGCGTCGCTCCATGGAAATATGGAGCCTCATAGATCGAACCACAATCAACATACAAACCAATAGACGCTGCCGGATTCTGACCCACCAAGATAATAACTTTGTTCAGTTCATTTCATTTACTCAACATATAACAAGATTCACTTACGGGAGACATCTCTGAGGCGATTTTGAGACCATTTGGAAGAGTAGTGATCTTAAGTTTTGGCTCGGCTCAACGTGGTCGGCAAGTGGCGGAGGAAGAGATTACACCTTGTAGTGGGCATGTCCAATGAAGGAAGCGAAGAAGATGATCCACCAGTCAACCATCCTAACAAACCTGAAGAAGAAGAACTAGTAGCAACAGCACTAGAACTTGCATACCGAGCTGGTCTCAAACTCCGGCTAAGAGATCCCTATCATAAAAACAATAACACGATCCATCAATTAATGGAAACTCACACATCGGTAGTTGAAAGAAATCCTAAGTAACATATAAGATAGATGGTCAATCTTGTTATCACGGTAATTAGGTTGGAAAACTCATCTAACTTAACAAACGAAATGGACGAACGATGATTCATGAATTCACAAGGAATGAATCAAATCCATTTCTCTTAATCGAAAATCAGATTCAGAAACTGCGAAACAAAGACTCGATCACTTGTAAACCTAAGAAAGTATAACAGTGCTATCATCTCCGGTAATTCAATCGGGATAAGAACAATTTCGAGTCCAGATCTATAAAGAATGTAGGAGAAATCAGTCAACTGGACAAATCGTTTCCCTTTACAGGAGAATCAATGGTTGAAATGGAGAGGTAACAAACCTTGAGAGCCCTGGCTCGTGAAGCTGCCGTGTGATACATGGCGACTGTGGAAACCCTAAATCGGAAGGGAAGAGATGATTTGATTTGAGAAGGTGTGAGAGAGACTGAGATTGTGGCAGCATCTACTCAGCGATTGCTTAACTAGGCCCGTCACATGAAATCAATCTGACCCAGTGTAGCCCCAAATAGTTATATGGGCTTTTAGCCCATCGCATGGACCCACGTCAACGGAGCCTTAACAAAAAACTGTAAGGAGTATAATTCGTTTACATCAACCGGACCGGACACCCATTTACTGATCGGATTAGTGGTCAAATCGCATTTTTTATATTTAAAAATTAAATAAATATAATTATATATTTACACTATATAGATTTAAAAAGTAGTTTTACATATTTTATTAACTAGAATTGTTGAGAACAAAGTAACTCGTTCGACTTTGACTCGTAGAATACTATGTAAATTGAAATGATTAACCGTCTAACTTACTATATTTATTTATTCTTATAACTAAAATCTCAAATTTTATGAATATGACAAAATAAAATTAGTATAGAAGATCAAAAAGATATTCTTTTTACATTCTTTCTAAGAAAATATAATTAATTAAAAATAGTTAAATATTGATATTCAAATATTAATTATGAAATATTAAATTTTAATAACGATTGAAAACACATTGATTTTTAGAATCGATTTTTTAAGTTGACTCGAATCACTGGTTTTATTAGTTTTTTAACGGGTTTTGCCGATTTTTCCTCAAACCCAAGTTTTAATTCAACCGGACTCGGTTTCTTCAACGAGTCACCGTCGAAATAGTTTGACGACCCGGTCTGGTTTTCAAAACACTTGTTTACATGTAAATTAGATATTTTTTTAACTCATCAACAATTTTCATTAACCAAAGTAAATATGTGATTATAACCACATAATATTTTAATCCCAATATACAAACAAAGGGATATGGTAACACGTAAACGCACTAAGTTGGATCCTACACTACCTAATCGAGACGTTTTTTTTTTTTCACCCATCGAAATCATCCCACGACCCGGGAATAAATCGACTCTTAACCCTTAATTAAACCATGATAACTGAAAACAACAATGTACCAAGTAGAGCCAAAACCAAATCTGGTAACCTAGTCAAGTACAAATTGTTAATCCCAAATGATATAATTAAACCCATGAACAACAATATCGACACCACGGTGCATACCGGATTCTTCTTAACCCCACTGGCAATCGTTTTCATGGCTCATAGCCAAAAACCGTTCACATAGACCTGACTGAAAGGTAGACCTTGACAACATCTAATGGGACGTGTACACCTAGTCATGGCTTGAAGAAGTGCAGAGCTCGTACCACCAGAGCGAGCTGCGACTTGAACACTGGTCTTGTGATGGCGAGCTTTGCCACGGTCTCCACTGGCAATCAGTGTTCCCTCTATTCCTTCTTTCTCAATCTCCTTCATACTTTTCCTCGATCTTTGTGGCTTGTTCTCTCTATTCCTTCCCTTCTCAATCTCCTTCGTAGTTTTCAGTGTGTGTTATGTTTGATCTTAAATTGTTCTTAGTAAAATTTAGCTTTGGTGTTTTTAGTTAGTTTTCGGTGATGGGTTGTTGTTCACGGGCTTATTATGTCTCCAGGGATTGTTCTATCGAGTTAAAAAAACGTTGGAAAAACATGAAAGAGAGAAAGAGATAATGCTAGGCATGAACATTGTTTGAATGTTCAAACGAGTTTGATTCGAGGTTCAATAGAGTTTTTTTTGACAATGAAATATAGTCCATTCAAATATTTGTAAAATCTGGTTTGAATTTCTTGATTTGGTTCAAATACATAATACATAGAAACTCTATTGAATTATTTTAAATTCAGGTTCAGTTCTAAATTAAATTTGGTTGTCATATTTGTTTGTGATTCGAAATTACACATTTTAGTTTAGAAACTTAACAAATTTAATAGATTTCACTAACAAATGCTTGGTGGGTGGCATGATTCGCAAGTGGTTTGTTAATAGGAAAAACATAAAGAAGTTTAAAAATATCAACTAACAATTCTATAAAGTAAAACATGTAGGAATATTAGATATGACCCTTGTCGGGATGCTCTAGGTATACGCATATGGTTTGGTAGGAGCTAGCGTGAATCAGTTATTCGGGATAAAATGATTATTCGAGGATTTATTTAGGGGTTTTCTCTGCATATTCTACATATATATATTATGTATTGGTATATTTGACACAAGAAGTGGAGTCATTGTAGTGGCATACATGCTTTAATTGGCCCATTGTTAACGAACAAAACAACCTGAGAGACCCTGATGTGGTCCTCCGCCTCA
>CAJHQP010006454.1:0-38207 GCA_905132765.1 Moricandia arvensis | reverse complement strand
GATGAATCATTAAAGCTGACGCTAGCTAGTATCACAAAGAAAACTTGTTCCACGTGAACAAGGGTTTGAGGTGTCCCAAAGGGACGTGTTGATGAAGCTAAAAGCTCAAGTTTTATTAAAAGAATGCGTAAGTTACAATATGTGCGGCTTTTGGCTTTATAAAGACAATAAAGAAAACCCTAACTAAAAAACATTATCCTAACTCTAAAAGGAAAAACCAAAACGAAATTCTTAGCTAAAAAGGAAAACTAAAATCTATTTCAAATTGGTTTATAAAACCTTAACCCTAATCCTATTCCTAGTTGGTTTATATAAATAAGAAAAGCCCAAATACACTAAATAGTACAATTCGACCAAGTAAAGCCCATGGTGGCTTATCCTTGCTCTTTATGGGCTTATAAGGCCTCTTCTCATCCAATAACACCTTATGCACGTCCATGTTAAATCCCAGCTCGTCCTTGATGTACTCCTGGTCCAGTTTGCACACAAAGATATCCTTCATGATCCATGTAACACTCTGCTCCATTATCTCTCTGATTAGATCATTAAAGCTTCTATAAAGCCTAGTAGATTGTGTCTTGATCACTCTCCTTGCTGCGTCATAGTTGGTGTTCAAATCCCTCAGTTTGAGGCTGGTCAGGATCGCACCATTGACATGGTTGCATCTCTATCTTCTGATATGCTAGCCCTTATGATGTGATCATGGACCGGATCACTAAGGAGAACAAGGAGGGTCTAGATGAGTCACATGATGCCACAATGCACCAGTAGCCTGGTGATGATGCTCTAACCATTCCAGAAGGTCCCATGACTCGTTCCAGAGTCAAGAAACTTAAGGAGACTGTTGTAGGATAACTCACTTCACATCCACAACAAGAAGAAGGTCTTGGACAAGGTTTGATCCGAGATGTCCTGAACACCATTCAAGCCATCTCTACATCAAGCTGAGTTAGTGTCTAGGCAAGACATTTGGTGTGTGCTCTTTTCCTTGCTTTTGGTTTTGTCCCACGAGGTTTTCCGGAAAAAAAATTTTAACGAGGCCACGACTTGTCTTACAAATCACTTAGGCTCTATCTTGGCCCAAGACTAGTAGAAGTATTTACATTTTAAGCTTATGTTATGTTTAAACTATAGTTTTCCTTTTTACTTATTTTCGAAACCCTAGAGAACCTATTCTCTGGTTTCTTTTATTTAAGGGTTTTCCCTAACCCTATTGTACTCAAGCAATTTCAATCAAAGAGTTTCTTTTCTCTCTTGACGGCTCTCTCTCTAGAAAGTGTGTCGAGTTCTCATGTGTGTTGTATCCAGAGCTTAAGGGTGTTTACTTGGTGTGTCATATCCGAGCTAATCATCTAGGAGTATCAAGAGTCTTCTCATCCCTCTTGTGTCACCATTCATCCCACAAACCTTGAAGAACTTGAGTCTCTGATTCGTTCTTGCAAGGATCTATCCTCCCAATCAACCAAAGAGCATCCTAGGGACGCATCAAGTGGTATCAGAGCAACTTTGGTTTGGGAAGTGTTCTTTCTCTCTTAATTCTTTTCTGTTTCATCCGCAAATAAACTCATAATCAACTTGAAAAAGAAGTAGATCTAAGTTGTTAGGCTGCTCGAAATTCATAGGGTGTCAGACAAGTCTTTAGAAGAATTTCCTTTTTGCTTGTAGGCGGAAGCCCTAGAATTGGAAAACCTAGCCGATATCCTTTTTTCTCTTGTCTTGTCGAGAAAGCTTGTCCTTTTTTTGTGTTGATCTTTTCCTTTTTACTTCTCTTGTTTACCTAGAATTCTTTTACTGGTTATCTTGTTTCCTTTGTGCAGGCAGCCATGGGAACCGAGTTTGAAGAAGAAGCTGAGCTAGTCCGGAAGAACAAGCTGCTCATGGAAGCCATGACTGCTCAACTAAATCAGTCCATCATAGCAACCATGACCGAGATAATGAGGACCAACCTCAATGAGATCCGGAGAGAGTTCAGAGAAGAAGTCAGAAGAGCTACTGGTAAAGGAATCAACCGAGAGACTAGGAGAGAAGAGAGACCTCATGCAACTCGACAAGAGCATGCTGGTTCTGAGGAGACTGACAACTACTATGAACATATCAGTTCATCATCAAGACAAAGCCAAAGAAGACATAGGCATGGACAAGAAGGAAGGACAAACCAGAGAGATGAACTTGCTGGTTTGAAGATCAAGATACCCCCATTCCATGGCAAAGCTGATCCGGATGCCTACCTTGAGTGGGAGAAAAAGATTGAGTTAGTCTTTCAGTGTAAGTAGTACACAAACCGCAAGAAGATTCAAATAGCTGCTACTGAGTTCTATGACTATGCTTTAAGTTGGTGGGATCAGTACATCACTAACCGTAGAAGGAATGGAGAGGAACCAGTTGAGACTTGGACAGAGATGAAGTCTATCATGCGCAGGAGGTTTGTTCCAAGCCATTACCATAGAGACTTACATCACCGGCTCAGGAAGCTTACTCAAGGTTCATGATCAGTGAAGGAGTACTACCAGGAGATGGAGTTTCTCATGCTAAGAGCTAGCATATCAGAAGATAGAGAAGCAACCATGTCAAGGTTCATATGTGGTTTAAACCGAGATATACAAGATAATGTTGAGATGCAACATTATGTGGAGTTAGAAGAGATGTTACACAAGGCTATTCTTGTGGAACAACAGCTCAAAAGGAAGGGACATTCACGAGCCAACTATGGATCCAACCGGTTACACAACACCAAGGAAGAGAAGTCACCTTATCCTAAGGAGTCTAAACCGTTTCAGAAAGACAACAAGTCCTATCCGAGGGAAGAATTCAAACCAAGCAGTGCTCTTCACAAGGGCAAGGGCAAGGATGAGGCTTCTAGTTCCAGAGCTCGTGATGTCAATGATGTGATCATGGACCAGTCAACTAATAGAGATGATGAGCTGATGGACAAACCAATTGATGAAGATGCATTGTCTATTCCAGAAGGACCTATGACTCGTTCCAGATCAAAGAAGCTCAAGGAAGCTATTGGAGGATTACTTAAGATGTCACTCAAACAAGAAGATTGTCTTGGCCGAAGCTTGATCAACCAAGACACCCTCACCACCATTCAAGCTATCCTTTTATCAAGCTGATCATCAACTAGGCAAGCAACCTAAGTGTGCTCTTTTTCCCTACCTTTGGTTTTGTCCCAATGGGTTTTCTAAAGTTAGGTTTTTAATGAGGCCTTAGTTTGCTTCACAAATCACCTAGTTGATGTATCTTAGGATATGCATGATATGTATGCATATTAGGACCGACCACATTTCTATCTTAGTTTAAGTTTAGACTATGGTTTTTATTTCATTATGATTCTCGAAACCTAAAGGAGCATGTTCCTTGGTTTCTATTTAAACTCGTGTAAACCTCATTCTAAGGCACACAGTCTTTTAACATAAACCTTTTGTTTTCTCTCTTTCTCTATGATCTTTGTCGAGTGCAAGAGCTTGCTGGTGAGTCATATCCGGCAACTAAGGGTTCTAGTTTGGTGTGTCATATCCGATCTAGTGCCTTGATTCGGGACAAGAAGACTTTGACTCTCCAGGGGAAGATAGAAGTTCAGGTTCTCATGATAAAGGTGGAGATACTCAAGAAGGTTAGAGAAGTACTGAACATCAAGGGGAGGAAGAACCGGAGGAAAGGGAAGTAGAACAGCAGCAACAGCTGAGAAGAAGTTCTGGGATAAGAAGACCACCATCTGATTGGGTTAACACTAGGGTTTACTATAATGCCCAAGCTTTGCTCATCCATCCCAAGTGGTCTGCTCCTTTACTATGTATCCAGAAGAGCATTGTTCCTTTATGGTGAGTCTGGACGAGAGCTATATACCAAGATCTTATGAGGAAGCTGTCAAAGACAAGGAGTGGAAGGAGTCAGTTGGTGCTGAAGCAAGTGCCATGATTAAGAATGACACATGGAATGAGAGTGAGCTACCAAGAGGGAAGAAGGCTGTGACCAGTAGATGGATCTTTACCATCAAATACTTGGCAAATGGGAAGATTGATAGGAAGAAAACCAGGTTGGTTGCAAGAGGATTTACTCAAACCTATGGAGAAGAATATGTGGATACGTTTGCTCCAGTTGCAAAACTTCACACTATCAGAATCATACTCTCTCTTGCGGTTAACCTTGAGTGGGGTCTTTGGCAAATGGATGTGAAGAATGCCTTTTTTCAAGGAGAACTTGAAGATGAGGTTTACATGCATCCTCCACCAGGCCTGGAACACTTAGTAAAGAAGGGAAATGTTCTTCGGCTTAAGAAGGCAATCTATGGTCTCAAACAATCTCCTAGAGCCTGGTGCAACAAGCTGAGCACAACTCTCAATGGAAAAGGGTTCAAGAAATCTGAACTGGATCATACCTTGTTCACTCTCTCGACCACATCAGGTATAGTTGTCCTTCTTGTGTATGTTGATGACATCATCATCACAGGAAGTGACAAGGCAGGTATTCAATCCACTAAAGACTTCCTTAAATCTGTGTTTGAAATTAAAGACTTGGGAGAGATGAAATACTTCCTTGGTATTGAGATATGTAGATCCAAGGAAGGTTTGTTTCTGTCCCAGAGAAAGTATACACTTGATCTCTTGAAAGATGCAGGGAAGCATGGAGGAAAGACAGCCAAGATGCCACTAGAGGATGGGTACAAGGTTCCTCGTGAGGGGGAGATTGAAGACAACCTACCATTCCATGATCCTAAGCTTCAAAGAAAGCTTGTTGGTAAGTTAATCTACCATACCATTACTCGACCTGATATCTGTTTTGTTGTGAACCAGGTGAGTCAACACATGCAAATCCCAAAGGAACATCACTGGAATATGGTTGAAAGGATCCTGATGTATCTCAACGGATCATCAAACCTTGGAGTATGGATGGGGTGAAACAGAAGCACTGAAGTGGTGGGCTATTGTGATGCGGATTGGGCAGGAGATAGGATGGACAGGAAGTCGACCACTGGATACTGCACCTTCATAGGTGGGAACCTAGTCACATGGAAGAGCAAGAAGCAGAAGGTGGTCTCTTGTTCCAGTGCCGAAGCTGAGTATAGGGCAATGCTTAATCTTACAAACGAGCTGGTGTGGATCAAAGGCATTCTAAAGCATGTGGAGGTTGATCAGTCTACACCAATGACTATGCATTGTGATAATCAAGCTGCGATCCATATAGCCTCCAACTCAGTTTTCCATGAAAGAACCAAGCACATTGAGGTGGATTGTCACAAGGTGAGGCAAATGATTGGATTAGGAGTGATCTTGCCGTGCTATACAAGGAGTGAAGATCAGTTGGCAGATGTGTTTACAAAGGCTGCAAGACAGAAGACAATGGAGTCCATCCATGTGAGGTTGGGACTCTTGATCTAAACAAACTTAGCTAATCCCCTGCTATGAGGTCTCCACTCTTTTTCCCTCATCAAAGGGTTTTATCCCAACCAGGGTTTTTTCTTTGGTGAGGTTTTTAATGAGGGAGATCTCATAGTCTTCCAAGCTCGACTTGTTCCATATGGTCAAGCTTGAGGGGGACTGTTAAGTTGAGGTATCTAGTTTGTGTGGAATAGAGAGAAGGAGGAAAAGAGAAGGGTTTGAGTCGACCTTATCCGTACAAGGCCGTACAGGCCGTACAAGGCCGTACATGCCGTACAAGGCCGTACATGCCGTACAGGCCGTACAAAGTCGACCCAAAAGAGCTTTAAACCATGTTTTGGTAATGTGCAAAAATGGGGTTGTCAGTACAAGAAAAAGTTACTGAGGTGAAAAAGGTAAAAAGGTAAAAGAGAAGATTACTTACCATGAGAAGATCGAGTGGTTAACTTGGAGTGAAAGAAAGGGTTTGGGTCGGAGTAACCGTGAAGCTTTAGGCGCCAAGGTTACCGTTTATGGATAAGGTTGGTCAAGCTTACCAGCCGGTGCAAGCTGTAAAGTGAGGAGCATCTAGTCAAGATGCCATTGGAATCTATCCACCAGAGCCACTCATTTGAACCATGGGACGCGCCTCTTCTCCTGTCCACATACCTTCCTCTCTTTGCTTTACAAAACCCTTGTAAACCCTCTCTATATATTCTGAACTCTCTCTATGAATAAATCATACAGTTCTCTCTAAACTTTTGAGTCTCATAATGTTCTTCATAGTCTTTCATAAATCTTCTTAGTTCTTAGTCTAAACCGAGTCTTTCTTTCATCAAATCTGTTCCTAGTCTTGTTCTGGTTACTTATTCATCTAAGATCTTAAAAGATCTTAGACTTGTTCCACATGGTCAAGCTTAAGGGGAAGTGTTAAACTGAATAAGAGATGGAGTTATGATCTATTAGGAAGCCTGGAAAAGACTTATGGAATAGAGAGGAAGAATTTTGGAGGTGTCCGTACAAAGTCGTACAAGTGGTCCGTACAAGGCCGTACAAGTGGTCCGTACAAGTCCCTACAACCATGGTCGACCAAAAGTAAGCTTGGGTCGACCAAAGTTACTCCGGGTAAAACCTCAGAAGTTACCTCCTCGCGACTAAGCTTCCCTCTTCTCTTCCGTGTGTCCAAGTGCACTGAACCTTAAGGATAAGGTTACCTCCGCGTCTGGACAGGCTGGCCTAAAGCATCTAGTCAAGATGCCAAAGGAATCAAGCGTGTAGAGCTTCCTGGCCAAGTATTTGAATTAGGCACGCCTAAGACCATTGACTCCACATGCTTATGTTGAAACCTTATCTTGTATCCGTTAAGCACAGCCATAACCTTCCCTATATATTTGTAACTCCTCTTATTAATCAATTAAGCAATATTTTCGAGTCTCTCTTATTTCTCTCTAGTTGTTCTTAGTGTTCTTCATCTCGAAATGGTTTCTTAACCAAGTCTCGATATTTTAGTCTCCAAATCTCTTCTAGTCTCTCTCAAACTCTATTCTATCCGTTTATACTCTGTTTCTATTCAGTCTTTCATGGTATCAGAGCCAGGTTCTCGTAAATCTGGGTTTTGATTTCATCTCTCTCGAAGAACACCTAAGAACAACTTTTTCATTTCGCAAAGCTTCAAGATAGAAAGTATCAAAACAACCATGATTCCAGTGACACTTAAGGGAGGAAACTATCTCCTATGGTCTCGTGTGGTGAAGACAGCAGTGGGGAGTAAGGGTTTGTGGAACCACATCCTTGAGGGTGAGGCTCCAAAGCTCATTACTCATGAAGGCGACAAGGAGATTGTCGTGTGTGATGAAGTGAAGTGGATCCAGGAAGACAACATGGTGATGTATATCCTTCAAAGCTCTCTAGATCCTTCAATCCTAGAGGCATACAGCTACTGTGAGAAGGCAAAGGACCTGTGGGACATTCTTCAGAAGGTTTATGGTAACATCTCAAACCTTACTCGAGTTTTTGAGATCAAGCGAGCCATCAACAGTCTAGCTCAAGAAGACATTGAGTTCACAAAGCACCTTAGAAAGTTTAGAGCTTTGTGGTCTGAACTCGAGATGTTGAGGCCAAGCACAACTGATCCAGCTGAGCTTATTAGAGAAGGGAGCAAGATTAAGTCTTTGGCTTGCTCCTGACTCTTAACTCTAGCTACAATGACCTGGTGAAACACATCTTGCGAGCCGAGAAGCTACCCACCTTGGAGGAAGTCTGCGCACAGATTCAAAAGGAGCAAGCATTGTTGGGCCTATTTGGAGGAAAGGGGGAGCTTACCTTAGCTAACCAAGCTGAGGTGCCTCAAGCCAACAAGGTGAATCGCTTTGAAGAAAGGAGGTCCAATGGCAATTGTGACCATTGTAAGAGACAAGGTCACAAGAAGCATCAGTGCTGGATCCTCCATCCTCACCTAAAGCCAGCCAAGTTTATGAAGGACAGAGATGCAAGAGCGAATGTGAGCTATGGAGGGAATGATCAGCAAGGAGGGGGTGGAGCCGGGCCATCCAACCGGGCACAGGAGACTGAAGGTGGTGAGAACAAAGCCCTGGTGACTTACACGGCTCAAACCAACCGCCCAAATGAGCATGAGTTTATCCGCCGATCAGAAATGGATGCCCTCATCAAGATGCTCAAGGACAATGGTAACACTTTTGGTAACCGCAGGGGGTATTCTTTTGGTGCATCTAAGATTGCTAGTACTCATGATTAAACTGATGCTTACACTCACTCTAGGATTTGTTGTTTATCTAATAGTGCTTGTAACATGTCTAAACCTTTGATAGTTGATTCAGGTGCATCTCATCATATGATTAGTGACACTAGTCTGATTAGAGAAATTGAACCTGCGCCTGGACATGTTATGATAGCTAATGGTGATAGAATTCCAATAAGGGGTATAGGCAAGCTTAAACTGTTTGATATAGATGCTTCTACATGCCTGAGTTTACTTCAAATTTGTTATCAGTTAAGAAATGTACTAATGATTTGCAATGCAATGTGATCTTTAGACCTAAGGATGTGAAGTTTCAGGATATTGAGAGCAGTCGTTTAACTGGGAAAGGAGTTACAAAAGGAGACATTTACTTGCTTGAGGAGACTACTTCTTTACCTGATCATAGTTGTTCCTTTACTTCTGTTTCTGCTTCTGGTTTGAATAAAAATGCTTTGTGCATGAAGAGAGATGTGGAGAGAATCTGTGGGAGGTGTGCTACTTGCAAGCATGCTAAGTCCCAAGTCCAATCCCAGGGTTTGTACACTCCTTTACCAATTCCACACCATCCTTGGAATGACATTTCCATGGACTTTATTGTTGAATTGACTAGGACTAGAACCGAAAAGGACTCCATCTTTGTTGTTGTTGATAGGTTCTCTAAGATGGCACATTTCATAGCATGTCATAAGACTGATGATGCATTGCATATTTCTAACTTTTTTCTTTAAAGAGGTTGTTCGTTTACATGGCATGCCTAGGACTATAGTTTCTGATAGAGACACTAAGTTTCCTAGTTACTTTTGGAAGAATCTTTGGTCTAAGTTAGGCACTAAGCTGTTGTTTTCTACTACATGTCATCCACAAACTGATGGACAAACTGAGGTAGTTAATAGAACTCTAGGAACACTCCTGCGTGCATTAATCAAAAAGAACTTGAAGAGTTGGGAAGATTACTTACCACATTGTGAATTTACATACAATCATGCCATGCATTATCCTTCTAAGTATTCTCCATTTGAAATTGTTTATGGGTTCAATCCCACCTCTCCTTTGGATCTAATGCCCTTACCTGAGTGTGAAAGGATTAGTTTGGACGGTAAGAAGAAAGATGAGATGGTCCAACAAATCCATGAGAAGGCTAGACAAAAAATTGAGCAGAAAACCAAGCTCTATGAGAAGCAAGCCAACAAGGGAAGGCGTGATAGGGTCTTTGAAGTCGGTGACCAAGTTTGGCTTCACCTGAGGAAGGATAGGTTTCCCAACGAGAGGAAGTCCAAGCTGATGCCAAGGGTTGATGGACCCTTCGAGATCATCCACAAGATCAATGACAATGCCTATAAACTTGATCTCCAAGGTAAGTATGATGTATCAAATAGCTTCAATGTCACTGACTTGGTTCCTTTTGCTGTTGATGAACCAGATTTGAGGACAAATCCTTTTCAATAGGGAGGTGATGATGTGATCATGGACCGGATCAATAAGGAGAACAAGGAGACCTTAGTTGAGTCACATGATGCCACAATGCACCAGCAGCCTGGTGATGATGCTCTAACCATTCCTGAAGGTCCCATGACTCGTTCTAGAGTCAAGAACTTAAGGAGACTGTTGTAGGATTACTCACTTCACATCCACAACAAGAAGAAAGTCTTGGACAAGGTTTGATCCGAGATGTCTTGAACACCATTCAAGCCATCTCTACATCAAGCTGAGTTAGTGTCTAGGCAAGACATTTGGTGTGTGCTCTTTTCCTTGCTTTTGGTTTTGTCCCACGAGGTTTTCCGGAGGAAGGTTTTTAACGAGGCCACGACTTGTCTTACAAATCACTTAGGCTCTATCTCGGCCCATGACTAGCAGAAGTATTTACATTTTAAGCTTATGTTATGTTTAAACTATAGTTTCCATTTTAATTATTTTCGAAACCCTAGAGAGCATGTTCTTTGGTTTCTTTTATTTAAGGGTTTTCCCTAACCCTATTGTACTCAAGCAATCAATAATCATCGAGTTCTTTTCTCTCTTGACGGCTCTCTCTCTAGAAAGTGTGTCGAGTGACTCTGGTGTGTTGTATCCGGAGCTTTAAGGGTGTTTACTTGGTGTGTCATATCCGAGCTAATCATCTAGGAGTATCAAGAGTCTTCTCATCCCTCTTGTGTCACCATTCATTCCACAAACCTTGAAGAACTTGAGTCCCTGATTCGTTCTTGCAAGGATCTATCCTCCCAATCAACCAAAGAGCATCCTAGGGGCGCATCAGGATGGTACTGAAGTGGTGCTGGCTGGCGAGGACAAATGGGGTCAGGAGGACCTCATGGTGTTGTCTATCATACAAAACAGCCTTGAGACATCAATCTTGGAAGCTTACTCCTACTGTGAAACTTCAAAAGAGTTGTGGAACACTCTCCAGAAGGTGTATGGCAACATATCAAACTTGAGCAGAGTATTTTAAGTCAAGAGGACTATTAACTCGCTCCATGATGTGATCATGGACCGGATCACTAACGAGAACAAGGAGAGTCTAGATGAACCACATGAAGCCAAATTGCACCAGCAACCTGGTGATGATGCTCTAGCCATTCCTGAAGGTACGATGACTCGTTCCAGGGTCAAGAAGCTTAAAGAGAATGTTGTTGGATTACTCACTTCACATCCACAACAAGAAAGTCTTGGACAAGGTCTGATCCGAGATGTCTTGATCACCATTCAAGCCATCTGTACATCAAGCTGAGTTAGTGTCTAGGCAAGACATGGGGTGCGTGCTCTTTTCCTTGCTTTTTGTTTTGTCCCACGAGGTTTTCCGGAGGAAGGTTTTTAACGAGGCCACAACTTGTCTTCACATCACTTAGGCCCTCTCTCGGTCCAAGACTAAAGAAGTTTACATTTTTATTTCATTTTAAAGCTTATGTTAAACTTAAACTATAATTTCCTTTTTACTTATTTCCCAAACCCTAGAGAGCATGTTCTCTGGTTTCTCCTTATTTAAACGGGTCTCTAAACCCTATTGTACTCAAGCATCTTTTAGTCAACGAGTTATCTTTCTCTCTTGACGGTTCTCTCTCTAGAATAGTTGTCGAGTTTCTTCTGGTGTGTAGTATCCAGGAACCTAAGGGTATTTGCTTGGTGTGTCATATCCGAGTTATTCATCTAGGAGTATCAAGAGATCTTATCATCCCTCTTGTGTCACCAATCGATCCACAATCTTGAAGAACTTGAGTCTCTGATTCGTTCTTGCAAGGATCTATCCATCCCTTTCAACCAAAGAGCATCCTAGGGACGCATCAAGTGGTATCAGAGTAACTTTGGTTGGGGAGTACTCGTTTTCTATCTTGTTCTTTTGTTTCATCCGTGTTTCATCTCTATCATCTTGAATAAGCAGTAGAACTAATCTGTGTAGGGCTGCTCGAGTTTCATAAGAGATTAGACAAGGGTTTAAACTTTTTCCTTTTTGCTTTGCGGAAACCTTAGAGAGAGAAACCCTAGCCGCATAAGTTCTTTGCTTCTTAGATCACTTTTTTTCATCTGTTAATCTTGTTAATCACCTTGAACACGAGTAGATTAAGGTTGTTAGGGTGCTAGAAAACCTTAGAGAAGATTAGACAAAGTTTAAAGGATTTTCCTTTTTACTTGGTAGGCGGAAACCTTATTCCTTTTTACCTAGCCAATTTTTTCCTTTTTGCTTCTGTCTTGCAAAACAAGCTTGATTTCGTGTTCTCCTTTTTCCTTTTTGCTTATCTTGTTACATAGAAACCTTTTACTGGTTATATTGTTTTCCCTTTGTGCCGGAAGTAATGGGATCCGAGTTTGAGGAAGAAGCTGCACTCGTCAGGAAGAACAAGTTTCTCATGGAGGCTATGTCGGCTCAACTTAATCAGAACATGGTGGCAACCATGACCGAGATGATGAGGACCAACCTCAATGACATCCATATTAACCTGAAGTAATGAAATGTCACTAAGGTTATGTGCAAAGTTCGGGTTAAACTCCAAAGAAGGTCTGGAAAGACTTAAGGAGCATCCTGAAGCTTATGCAATGCTGGAACAAGGTCTAAGAAGAGTTTATATTGAAGGGAGAAGGCATTGGAGAAGTTTGGGAGAGTTTGGGAGCATTTGGGACAGATGTGCAAAGTAAGGGCGACATGTACGGACGGCCGTACAGACTGCACGGACCAAACGGACATGGGTGACCCAAATCACTTTATGGTTCGACCTAAGAAGATATTTGGGCAATGTGCAAAGTTTGGGTTGAGGTGTACGGATGTGTACGGACGGGTGGTCTGTACCTCGACCAGGCCGTACAAGAACCTTCCCGGAATCAACCAAGAAGAAGTGGATAAGGTCTAAAGATATTATGGCGAGTTGGTCTTATCTTGGGGAGATGCCAAAGGCATATTCCATCAAGGAAGAGCCAAGGAAGCTGCTAGGAAGTTACCTTTACAGCCTGTCCACGCCCTGGCTCAATCTCAGCCATATACTCTCCAAGGAAGAAGCTGTCCACACACTCAGTCCACAAAGACAGCAAGGGACAGCCTGTCAAAAGCGTGTGAGCTTTGTAGGCCAAGTATTTTGAATTTAGGCTCCTTCCCTTGTTGACTTCACATGCTTCTCCTCTTTAGGTTTAGACTTGTATCCAGCAACCATTTATCTATTTAAAGACCCTTAGGGGCGTGTGTATTGATTAAGGGAGTAAGGGGGAAAACCCCTCTCCACTTCCAGAAATAAAAGCTTGTGTTCTTGAGTTCGAAATCCTTCTTAGTCTACCTCTTTCTTAGTCTTTCAAATCTCTCTAAGTCTCTCTTAATCTCTGGTTTTGATTCAAGTAAACACAAGTAAACCAGAACTCGTTCTCTTCTTCATTTCGTGTTCATCATTGCCTTAAAGGCTTGTTCATCACACACAAACCCAGATCCACATACTCTGGTGAAAATCCAACATGGTATCAGAGCCAGGTTCATCAGAACTTGGTGTCTAGCTTCCGCAAAGATCAAGGCTTTCTTATTGACATGAATAAAAGATGGAGACATCAAGAGAAGAGAAGAACATCTGGTTACAAGAGAAGAGAAGAACAACTACATCACAGATTACATAGTCTTGTGATATAGTCGACTACATGCATCGACTACATGCCTCAACTACATCATATAGTTGACTACATGCCTCGACTACATGCATCAACTACATCACTGTTCAGATTCGAAATTCAAATTCAAATCTGGTTGATAACCGTTGGGAAGCAGAAGCAAGTGGCCATTTGTTTATTATTTTCTCTTTTGTCTACTTTTGTCTATATAGATTGTACTCCAGACCAGTATTAACATTAAGGGAAATAAACTCCCTCTCTCTCTCTTATTCTCTCTCGAAACTCCTCTCTCTCTCTTGTTCTTCATTCTTCCTCATTCTGTTCTTCAATAATCTAACATGGTATCAGAGCTTCTAAGCTCCTAAATCCACTTTTTCTTCCGCAAATCTTTTCTACTCTCCATTCTCTTTCATTCTATCCGATTAGTTTCTCAAAATTTCTGTTATTTTTTCAAAATCTCTGCAAAAAAACTGTTTAGTGAGTTCATCAACTGTCTACTTTGAAATGGAGCAAAACAAGGCAGTGGTGATTCCAGTCACTCTTAAAGGAGTGAACTACCTTCTATGGTCAAGATTGATCAAGAATGCCCTTGGTGGAAGAGGTTTATGGTCCCCTATCACTACAAGTGAGGCGCCAAAACAAACCAGTCGAGGAGAAGACGGCAAGGAGCTTGTGGTGGCAGATGAAGGCAAATAGAGTCAAGAGGACTTTATGGTGCTAAACATCATCCAGAGCTTACTTGATGGCCCCCTAATGGAGGCCTACTCATACTGTGAAACCGCAAAGGAATTGTGGGATACTCTTCAGAAGGTATATGGAAACATATCCAACCTCAGTAGGGTCTTTGAAGTAAAGAAGGCCATCAACTGCTTGAACAAGGAAGATATGGACTTTAACCAACACTTTGGTAAGTTCAGAGCTCTCTGGGCAGAGCTGGAGATGTTGAGCCAAGTACTACTGATCCTATCATCCTGAATGAGAGGCGTGAGCAAGACAAGGTGTTTGGTCTACTCCTCACTCTCAATCCAGGTTACAATGACCTCATAAAACATCTGTTGAGGGCAGACAAGTTACCTACTCTTGAGGAGGTATGTGCCCAAATCCAGAAGGAGCAAGGCTCAGTGGGTCTATTTGGTGGAAAAGGTGACTTGAACATGGCTCACAAGGCTGAAGCCTCAGCTAACAAGGTCTACTTCAAACCAGAGAACCGGCGAGTTACTTGTGAGCATTGCAAGGTCCGTGGTCACATGAAGAATCAGTGCTGGTTTCTTCACCCGCACCTCAGGCCATCACCAAGATATAACCAAGCAAGGGTCAGTGAAGCTGTTCAGCAAACCTTTCAGCCTATGCGTCCAAATGGTGAAGGAAGAGCTCTGGTGTCTACCACCTATGCAGTTGGAGCCACATCTCAACCAGCTCTTGATGATGCCTTCATCCGCAAGTCAGACATTGAGGCCCTTATCAAGGCACTCAATGCAAACTCTGGTAACATCAGTAGAAATGTTTTAAATAAATCTTTGAGTGATAAACCATTGACTATTGACTCAGTAGCATCTCATCACATGATTAAGGACTCTAGTCTTATTAGCAACATTGAACCTGCCTCAGGAAGTGTAGTAATTGCTAAGGGAGATAGAGTACCTATTAGAGGCATAGGCAACTTGAAATTGTTTGAGAAGGATTCTAAGGCTCTTTATATGCCCACATTTGCTTCCAACTTGCTTTCAGTTAAAAAGGCCACTACTGACCTCAATTGCAAAGTTATTTTCAGCCCTAATGATGTTCATTTTCAGGATATTGAGACAAGTAAGATGCTTGGGAAATGTGTGAGCAAGGAAGGGTTGTACTTGCTTGAAGACACCAAACTTAGTTCTGATATTTCTTGTGCTTTTAGTTCTATTCATGTCTTAGCTTCTAATGTTTTATGGCATGCTAGATTAGGTCATCCTCATTCTCGTGCTTTAAGCTTAATGTTGCCTAACCTCTCCTTTAAAACTGATAGCTGTGAAGCTTGTATCCTTGGCAAACATTGCAAGTCTATTTTTACTAAATCAACAACTATCTATGAGCGCTGCTTTGATCTAATTCATTCTGATGTGTGGACTGCTCCTTGTGTCTCTAGGGAAAACCACAAGTATTTTGTTACTTTTATTGATGAGAGATCTAAATACACTTGACTGACCTTAATTCAATCAAAAGATAGGGTGTTAGAAGCGTTTATGGACTTTCAAAGCTATATAACTAATCACTTCAATGCCAAGATTAAAATTTTTAGGTCAGACAATGGTGGGGAGTACACAAGCCATGCTTTCAAAAACCACCTAGCCAAACATGGAATCATTCATCAGACAAGCTGCCCATACACACCACAACAAAATGGAGTGGCTGAGAGAAAGAATAGACATCTTATGGAGGTGGCCAGAAGCATGATGTTCCACACAAATGTTCCAAAAAGGTTTTGGGGGGATGCTGTGGTATCAGCATGCTATCTGATCAATAGATAACCCACACGGATTCTCCATGATGTCTCTCCTTATGAGTTATTAAACAAAAGTAGACCATTCATTGATCACTTGCGTGTGTTTGGGTGTATGTGCTTTGTCTTGATTCCAGGAGAACAGAGAAACAAACTTGAAGCAAAGAGTGTCAAAGCAATGTTCATTGGTTATTCAGCCAACCAGAAAGGATACAAGTGCTATGTACCAGAAACTAGGAGAGTTATGGTCTCAAGGGATGTGAAATTTGTGGAGTCTAAAGGGTATTATGATGAGACGAGCTGGGATAACTTGAACGATCTCTCACATGCGCCTTCAGACAGAGCAAACAACCTGAGGATCATCCTAGAAAGTCTTGGTATTAGTCAGCCTCAGGTCAGGGAGGAAACAAGAGAAGGACCTACTCACAGTACTGGAACGGTTGAAAATGAGACTCATCTTGATCATGAGGGGGGAAATCAACCACAGGAAACAATACATCATGACCAACATGACTTAGAAGAAACCCAGGAGCAGCCTCAACCACAAACCCATGAGGATGAAGAAGCTCAGGTGCAGCCATTACGGAGAAGCACAAGAATCAGGCAACCCCCATCTAACTGGACGAACACAAGGGTGTACTACAATGCGAATGCAGTAGCTCATCCCATTCAAGCCACATGCTCTCTGGCTCAATATCCAGAAGAGCATTGAGTCCTCATGAGCAACTTGGATCAAGAATACATACCAAGATCTTATGAAGAAGCAATGAAAGATAAGGAATAGAAGGAATCAGTGGGTCATGAAACTCAGGCCATGATAGACAATAACACTTAGTATAGGCTGAACTTCGAAAAGGAAAGAAGGCAGTAACAAGTAGGTGGATCTTCACCATCAAGTATTTAGCCAATGGTAAACCAGAAAGGAAGAAAACAAGGCTGGTTGCAAGGGGATTCACTCAAACTTATGGAGAAGATTACCTTGATACCTTTGCACCAGTTGGAAACTTCACACCATCAGAATCATCATTTCAATTGCTACCAACTTGAAGTGGGACTTATGGCAAATGGATGTGAAGAATGCTTTTCTTCAAGGGGAACTAGAAGATGAAGTCTACATGAGACCTCCCCCTGGTCTACAGTACCTAGTGAAACCAGGCAATGTATTGAGACTCAAGAAGGCTATCTATGGGTTAAAGCAATCACCAAGAGCCTGGTATCATAAACTCAGTACCACCCTGAATGGAAAAGGGTTTAGACGATCTGAGGCAGACCATACCCTATTCACTCTCACCAGCCAACAAGGTATAGTAGTCATCCTTGTGTATGTTGATGATATCATCATCACAGGGAGTGACAAAGAAGGTATACAAACCACTAAAGATTATCTAAAATCTGTATATGAGATCAAGGATTTAGGTGAGCTAAAGTACTTCCTTGGAATTGAAGTATGCCGCTCTGATGAAGGGCTCTTCTTATCCCAAAGGAAGTACACACTTGACCTTTTGAATGGAGCAGGTATACTTGGAGAGAAACCAGCCAAGACTCCACTAGAATATGGCTATAAGATCTTGCGTGAGGGGGAGTATGAAGACACACCATTTGATGATCCAAAGCAATACAGGAGACTAGTGGGTAAGCTTATCTATTTAACCATCACTAGACCTGATATTTACTTTGCTGTGAACCAGGTGAGCCAGCATATGCAAGTGCCAAAGGTTCATCACTGGAAAATGGTGGAAAGGATACTCAAATACCTCAGTGGAGCTCCTGGACAAGGAGTATGGATGGGCTGTAATGGCAACACAGAAGTGGTTGGCTATTGTGATGCTGATTGGGCAGGAGATAGGAATGATAGAAAATCAACCACAGGCTACTGCACCATCATAGGAGGCAATCTGGTCACATGGAAGAGCAAGAAGCAAAAGGTGGTCTCGTGCTCAAGTGTTGAAGTAGAGTATAGAGCCATGAGGAAACTAACAAATGAGTTAGTATGGATCAAAGGGCTTCTCAAAGATTTGGGGATAGAGATCACTGCACCAATCACCATGCATTGCGACAACCAAGCTGCTATCCATATAGCCTAAAAGTCAGTATTTCATGAGAGAACTAAACAAATTGAGGTGGACTGCCACAAAGTGAGACAAGTGATAATCCAAGGAGTCATTCTACCTTGCTATACAAGGAGTGAAGATTAGTTAGCCGATATCTTTACCAAAGCTGCAAGTACTAAGGTGTGTGAGTCCATCTATCCCAAGCTTGGACTCATTGATATCACAAAGGCGTGATCCCCTTAGCTATGGAGCTTCTACTCTTTCCTTAGTATGTTTTTATCCCAATGGGTTTTACATACTAAGGTTTTAATGAGGGAAGTCTTCATAGTTTTCCAAGCTTGATCAAATCCTTTGGTCAAGCTTGAGGGGGAGTATTGACATGAATAAAAGATGGGGACATCAAGAGAAGAGAAGAACATCTGGTTACAAGAGAAGAGAAGAACAACTACATCACAGATTACATAGTCTTGTGATATAGTCGACTACATGCCTCGACTACATGCCTCAACTACATCATATAGTTGACTACATGCCTCGACTACATGCATCAACTACATCACTGTTCAGATTCGAAATTCAAATTCAAATCTGGTTGATAACCGTTGGGAAGCAGAAGAAAGTGGCTATTTGTTTATTATTTTCTCTTTTGTCTACTTTTGTCTATATAGATTGTACTCCAGACCAGTATTAACATTAAGGGAAATAAACTCCTTCTCTCTCTCTTATTCTCTCTCGAAACTCCTCTCTCTCTCTTGTTCTTCATTCTTCCTCATTCTGTTCTTCAATAATCTAACATTTCTCTCCTGCCATCAAAACCCAGAAAGGAGCTTCCTTTCCAGCCGGTTTATCCTATGCAAGAAGGTGTTCATCCATAAACCCAGAAGCTGTTCTTGAATTCCCATGCTTTCTCATACCGTCCAGAAGAAGGGAGAGCCTCAGATCCAGGAGTTATGGAGTGGATTAGCTACCCTCTTCATCAAATCAAGTCCAAGGCGTGTTCTTATTCAAAGACCAGGAAGAAAGGTGAAAGCTTTCACCTTGTTACTGGTGGGGGGCGACCAAAGTATGAAGAAAGGTGGGGACTTTAGGCATGGAGAGTCCAAGGGAAGGTCCATGGAAGAAGGAGGTGTTGGGTCGCAACCAATAGCTCCTGATCTTGCCATGAATCAAAGGTGTTCAAGGAACTAACACTAGTTCCTTGTTTGTAAGAACCTACTGTCCCTTGTTATAAAGCTTGATACTTTATGAACTGAATGTGTTGTGTGATGTGTTTGAGACCTGAGGATGTGTTTAAGATTGCTAGATATGAAGTTTAGAATCTATCCCAGGATGTTTAGATGACTCATTTTGAATGGTTGAGTGTTTTAAAGTGCTTACTCCAGTTCTAAATGTTGCTTGACATGATATTAGATAGCATGTTCTGAATCTGCTTGCATACATGAATAGAAACTGATTAAAGTGAAGCATTTGGGTCTGGTGTTTGGAAATGGCATTGATGCTTAGTCTCTGTTCTTATGAATGTCTTGCAAGGATGATAGATAGTTGTATCTAATCCGTTTTGCATTCATGAAGTAAATGGGTTAAGGCTGTTGCATACTCTTGTCACTGGGGCTGCCTTAAGGTTGAGACACCTAGACTGATGTCTAAGGGTCGTTTAAGGCAGGGAATGGTTGCCTAAGTGCTTTGTGATAGCATTTAGAGAGTGGTAAGCTTGCTTTAGATGGATCTCAATGATGATGAGATACTGTCTAAGTGCAAAGCTTGTGACATTGGTGATCAAACTTGATGATTAGTCAAGGTTTGATCCCAATGCAAGTGTGTCTTATCTCGTTTGGAGTTTGAGTGTTGTTTCAGGTTCACATGGAGTGTCTCTTGTTCAACACCAATCCGGAACAACAGGAAGGCTTGATCCATTGTGTGGAGCAATGGGAATGTTCTTGGTGTAGTAGCCGGTTATAAGAAGCACAGACCATGAAGGTTGATGAGCTCCTGGTTCAAGGCACACAAGAAGAAGAGAAGGTCATCACTTAAGCTTGAGGAGGACGGTGACCTGAGGGTACTTGAAGCTGAAAACATGAAGGTGGACCAGTGGTTTAAGCGCAGCTGTTGGGGTGGTGTGCTCCTGGATTGAATGCTCATTCAGGCTCAGTTTCAAGCTTGAACCTAGACTCAATTCAAGCTTGAGGTGGGGACTTGAGTGAGCTACCTGATGATATAAGTTCAAGACCTGGTTCCTCCTCACCATTGCACCAGGAATAGAAGATGGAGCCATCCGGGTTTAGACATTGGCGAGTCTAGACAAGAGAGTGGTCAGAGCACTCTTGGCTGTGTGAAGAAGAAGGTGACTCTACAATGCGGCTTCTGAAGTGAGGTGGTTGAAGAGTTAGCTGAGGTATCTTCCAGCATTCCATTCAAGGTGGCGAGATCAGAAAGGAGTGGGCAGTGGTGTGTTGATCAAGATCATGAAGCAATCCTTCCAAGCTTGACCTGTTCCACATGGTCAAGCTTGAGGGGAAGTATTGAGAAGCTTCAATGATCTGTGAAGATGTAGTCCTTGGTGGTTATTAAATAAGAAGAAGCAACCAAGGCTGAGAATGAAGATGGTACTCAATGGAGTTTGTATCTTGGTAATCCGAGCACTTAACCCAACAAGAAGTTGGGTGAAAGGGGAAGAGACCAAGATCAGTATGAGATGAGCTAGATGAGCTCAATAAGAGTTAGTGGTGTGCAATGAGAGTCGGTCCAGACTTGCACCACAGTGAGGGCCATGATCCAGAGTTCTTTGTGTCCACCACACTAGTTAAGACACAAAGAACTCAATGGCCAATCCCTAGGCCTTGAAGGAGCTTACTCTTTTCCTTATGAGGGTTTTATCCCTAAGGAGGGTGTTCTCTCATAAGGTTTTTAATGAGGAGTGACTTCAGGGTTCCAAGCTTGACTCAGGATCTATAGAGTCAAGCTTGAGGGGGAGTATTAACCTGAAGTAATGAAATGTCACTAAGGTTATGTGCAAAGTTCGGGTTAAACTCCTAAGAAGGTCTGGAAAGACTTAAGGAGCATCCTGAAGCTTATGCAATGCTGGAACAAGGTTTAAGAAGAGTTTATATTGAAGGGAGAAGGCATTGGAGAAGTTTGGGAGAGTTTGGGAGCATTTGGGACAGATGTGCAAAGTAAGGGCGACATGTACGGACGGCCGTACAGACTGCACGGACCAAACGGACATGGGTGACCCAAATCACTTTATGGTTCGACCTAAGAAGATATTTGGGCAATGTGCAAAGTTTGGGTTGAGGTGTACGGATGTGTACGGACGGGTGGTCTGTACCTCGACCAGGCCGTACAAGAACCTTCCCGGAATCAACCAAGAAGAAGTGGATAAGGTCTAAAGATATTATGGCGAGTTGGTCTTATCTTGGGGAGATGCCAAAGGCATATTCCATCAAGGAAGAGCCAAGGAAGCTGCTAGGAAGTTACCTTTACAGCCTGTCCACGCCCTGGCTCAATCTCAGCCATATACTCTCCAAGGAAGAAGCTGTCCACACACTCAGTCCACAAAGACAGCAAGGGACAGCCTGTCAAAAGCGTGTGAGCTTTGTAGGCCAAGTATTTTGAATTTAGGCTCCTTCCCTTGTTGACTTCACATGCTTCTCCTCTTTAGGTTTAGACTTGTATCCAGCAACCATTTATCTATTTAAAGACCCTTAGGGGCGTGTGTATTGATTAAGGGAGTAAGGGGGAAAACCCCTCTCCACTTCCAGAAATAAAAGCTTGTGTTCTTGAGTTCGAAATCCTTCTTAGTCTACCTCTTTCTTAGTCTTTCAAATCTCTCTAAGTCTCTCTTAATCTCTGGTTTTGATTCAAGTAAACACAAGTAAACCAGAACTCGTTCTCTTCTTCATTTCGTGTTCATCATTGCCTTAAAGGCTTGTTCATCACACACAAACCCAGATCCACATACTCTGGTGAAAATCCAACAATCCAGAAAGAGCTCAGAGAAGATATCAGGAGAGCTACTAGTCAAGTTCCAAACCGAGAGACTAGGAGAGAAGAGAGACCTCATGCAACTCGCCAAGAGCATGCTGGTTATGAGGAGACTGACAACGAGTATGAACACCTCAGTTCATCCTCAAGACAAAGCCAAAGAAGGCATAGGTGTGTCCAAGAAAGAAGGATAAACCAGGGAGATGAGCTTGCTGGTTTGAAGATCAAGATACCCACATTCCATGGCAAAGCTGATCCGGATTCTTACCTTGAGTGGGAGAAGAAGATTGAGTTAGTCTTTCAGTGTAAGCAGTACACAAACCACAAGAAGATTAAGATTGCTGCCACTGTGTTCTATGACTATGCTCTAAGTTGGTGGGATCAGTACATCACAACTCGTAGGAGGAATGGAGAAGAACCAGTAGAGACTTGGACAGAGATGAAGTCTATCATGCGCAAGAGGTTTGTTCCAAGTCATTACCATAGAGACTTGCACCACCGGCTCAGGAAACTTACCCAAGGTTCAAGATCAGTGGAGGAGTATTACCAGGAGATGGAGTTGCTCATGCTAAGAGCTAGCATACCAGAAGATAGAGAAGCAACCATGTCAAGGTTCCTGTGTGGTTTAAACCGAGAGATACAAGACAATGTTGAGATGCAACATTATGTGGAGCTTGAAGAGATGCTACACAAGGCTATTCTTGTGGAGCAACAGCTCAAGAGGATGGGACATTCACGCAACAACTATGGCTCTAACCGGTTACACAACACCAAGGAAGAGAAGTCACCTTACCCTAAGGAGTCTAAACCGTTCCAGAAGGACAACAAGTCCTATCCAAGAGAAGAAACCAAACCAAGCAGTGCTCTTGACAAGGGCAAAGGCAAGGTTGAAGCTTCTAGTTCCAGAGCTCGTGATGTCAAGTGTTTCAAGTGCCAGGGAAGAGGTCATTATGCCAATGAATGTACCAACAAGAGAGTCATGATCTTGCTCGAAGATGGAGAGTATGCCTCAGAAGATGACAACACCGAGTCTGATCAAGAAGACACTGAAGAAGAACATGAAGAAGGACCAGTCCAGGGGAAGCTTTTAGTAGCTAGAAGGCTTCTAAGCTTGCAAAATAAGGCTGAGGAGCTAGAGCAACGTGAGAACCTATTCTACACCCGGTGCTTGGTCCAAGGAAAAGTGTGCAGCCTCATTGTTGATGGAGGCAGTTGTGTGAATGCTGCGAGTGAAACTATTGTCAAGAAGTTGGGATTGAAGGTTCAGAAGCATCCCAAACCTTACCGGTTACAATGGCTGAATGAAGAAGGCACCATGAAGGTTTCTGTTGAAATGAAGCAATAAGAAGCAAAAGGAAATCAAGTGGGTCGGATTAAACAAGGATTCAAGATAACTTGGAAGTCAAGGCTGTCCGTACAACCTAAGTGATCCAACATGACTTGCAAGCAAAGGAAGTGGAGAGGTGGACGAAAATAAACCAAGAAGACTTATCTGAGCTTGCCTGAACAAGAGGAACGTTGGGGAAGCTGGATCACATGTGGAACTAAATTCAAATTGCCCAGACAACTGTTGGGAGAGGTCACTTTCAGTCTGGTGGTCCTGCCAAGACAGTTGGACTGTTCCTACATTGTTTATTCTTATTCTGGATTTCCCTTTGTTTAGTATTATCCTAGATATTTGTCTACTCTATTTATATGCTGGTTCCACGAACCTAAACAAGCAAGTTGAATAATAATAATTCACTTCTCTATTTCTCTCTCTCTCTCTCTCTCTCTCTCTCTCTCTCTCTCTCTCTCTCTCCCACGAAATGTCTCTTCTCTCTTGTTGTTCTTCATGTTCTTGAGCTGGTTTCTGGAGTTCTTGGTCGATTTTTTCTATAATTCTCTCTAAACTCACAGTTTCAAGTCAATTTCTCATTCCCTTAGCCATTGGGAGATATGAAGATGAAGTCTTGTGTGATGTGTTGCCTATGGAAACTGGTCACATACTTCTTGGAAGACCTTGGCAATCTGATCGCCGAGTTATCCATGATGGCTTCACCAACAAGCACTCCTTTGAGTTCAAGGGACGCAAGACCACCCTGGTTCCCTTGACACCTAAGGAAGTTCAACAAGATCAGATTCAACTCCAAAAGAAGAAGGAGATTGATCTAAAACCGGCTGGAACTAAGCAACCAAACTTCTATGCTAACATGGGTGATATCAAAAGAACTCTCTACTCTAAACAATCTGCTATCTTACTTGTTTTTAAAGAAACTCTTTTGAACTTAACAGATTCTACACCGGTGTATCCGAGTGAAATGGTTTCTCTTTTGCAGGAGTTTCAAGATGTATTTCCAGAAGACAATCCCATTGGTTTACCACCTTTGAGAGGGATTGAGCACCAGATAGACTTTGTTCTAGGATCTACACTTCCAAACCGTCCAGCATACAGAACCAACCCGGTTGAGACCAAGGAGTTGCAAAGACAAGTAGAGGAACTCATGGAGAAGGGCTATATCCGAGAGAGTTTGAGCCCATGTGCTGTACCAGTGCTCCTAGTACCCAAGAAGGATGGTACATGGTGTATGTGTGAAGTATCGCCATCCTATCCCTAGACTTGATGATATGCTTGATGAATTACATGGTTCTTGCATCTTTTCTAAGATAGATTTAAAAAGTGGTTATCATCAGATTAGGATGAAAGAAGAAGATGAATGGAAAACTGCATTCAAAACTAAACATGGCTTATATGAGTGGTTAGTTATGCCATTTGGATTAACCAATGCACCTAGTACATTCATGAGGTTAATGAATCATGTTCTTAGATCATTCATAGGCATTTCTGTTGTAGTATACTTTGATGACATCTTAGTATATAGCAAGAACTTAGAAGAACATCTAGAACATCTTAGGGCTGTCCTAAATGTTTTAAGGAATGAAAAGCTTTATGCCAACTTGAAGAAGTGCACCTTTTGCACGGATAACTTGGTTTTGCTAGGCTTTGTTGTGAGTGCAGATGGAGTTAAGGTCGATGAGGAGAAGATCAAAGCCATCAAGGACTGGCTGAGTCCAACCACAGTGGGAGAAGTGAGGAGTTTCCATGGGCTTGTTGGGTTCTATAGGCGATTTGTGTGAGACTTTAGCACCATTGCAGCTCCCTTGACTGAAGTTATAAAGAAGGATGTCAGATTCAAGTGGGGAGAAGCACAAGAGAAGGCTTTCCAGAGCCTAAAAGAGAAGCTTACTCAATCACCTCTTCTTATGCTTCCTGATTTTACTAAAACGTTTGAAATAGAATATGATGCCTCAGGAATTGGAATTGGTGCTGTATTGATGCAGGATAGGAAACCTATAGCCTACTTCAGTGAGAAGCTTGGAGGAGCCACTCTAAACTATGCAACCTATGACAAAGAACTCTATGCCTTTGTGAGGGCATTACAAACGTGGCAACATTACTTGTGGCCCAAGGAGTTTGTCATACACACTGATCATGAGTCCCTAAAGTATTTAAAAGGGCACAGTAAGCTTAGCAAGAGACACGCAAGGTGGGTTGAGTTCATTGAGACCTTCCCATACGTGATCAAGTATAAACAAGGTAAGGAGAACATAGTTGCTGATGCACTATCTCTGAGGTATGTTCTCTTAACCACTTTAGATGCTAAGTTACTTGGGTTTGAGCAGATAAAGGATATGTATGATACTGACCATGATTTCAAGGAAGCCTATGCTTCTTGTGAGAAGTTTGCTGCAGGGCATTACTTTAGACAAGAAGGCTTCTTGTTTTATGACAATAGATTGTGTGTGCCTAACTGCTCTTTGAGAGATCTTTTTGTCAGGGAATCCCATGGGGGCAGTCTAATGGGACACTTTGGGATTGCCAAAACCTTAAAAGTTTTGCAGGATCACTTCTATTGGCCGCACATGAAGAGTGATGTGATCATAGACCGGATCACTAAGGAGAACAAGGAGAGTCTAGATGAGCCACATGAAGCCACATTGCACCAGCAGCCTGGTGATGATGCTCTGGCCATTCCTGAAGGTCCCATGACTCGTTCCAGAGTCAAGAAGCTTAAAGAGAATGTTGTTGGATTACTCACTTCACATCCACAACAACAAAGTCTTGGACAAGGTCTGATCCGAGATGTCTTGATCACCATTCAAGCAATCTCTACATCAAGCTGAGTTAGTGTCTAGGCAAGACATGGGGTGCATGCTCTTTTCCTTGCTTTTGGTTTTGTCCCATGAGGTTTTCCGGAGGAAGGTTTTTAACGAGGCCACAACTTGTCTTCACATCACTTAGGCCCTATCTCGGTCCAAGACTAAAGAAGTTTACATTTTTATTTCATTTTAAAGCTTATGTTAAACTTAAACTATAGTTTCCTTTTTGCTTATATCCGAAACCCTAAAGAGCATGTTCTCTGGTTTCTCCTTATTTAAACGGGTCTCTAAACCCTATTGTAATCATCCATATTTTAATCAACGAGTTATTTTTCTCCTTGACGGCTCTCTCTCTAAGACAAGTTGTCGAGTTCTTCTGGTGTGTAGTATCCAGGAACCTAAGTGTGTTTGTTTAGTGTGTTATATCCAAATTATTCATCTAGGAGTATCAAGAGATCTTATCATCCCTCTTGTGTCACCAATTGATCTACAACCTTGAAGAACTTGAGCCTCTGATTCGTTCTTGCAAGGATCTATCCACTCCCATAAACCAAAGAGCATCCTAGGGACGCATCAAGTGGTATCAGAGCACCTTTGGTTGGGAAGTACTCGTTTTCTCTCTTGTTATTTTTGTTTCATCCGTGTTTCATCTCTATCAGCTTGATTAAGCAGTAGATCTAATTTGTTTAGGGCTGCTAGAGTTTCATAAGAGATTAGACAAGGGTTTAAGCTTTTTCCTTTTTGGTTGCGAGAAAACCCTAGAGAGAGAAACCCTAGCCGCCTAAGTTCTTGGCTTCTTAGCTCACTTTGTTTCATCTGTTAATCTTGTTAATCACCTTGAACACGAGTAGATTAAGGTTGTTTAGGGTGCTAGACAAGCTTCAAAAAAGTTTAGACAAGATTTGAAGAATTTCCTTTTTTACTTAAATTGGCAAACCCTAATCTCCTTTTTGCTTGTAGCCGATTATCCTTTTTACTTTTGTCTTGCAGAAAAAGCTTTAGTTTGTTTTTATCCTTTTTCCTTTTTGCTTGTCTTGTTACCTAGAAACCTTTTACTGGTTATTTTTGTTTACCTTTTTGCAGGAAGCATGGGATCCGAGTCTGAAGAAGAAGCTGCACTCGTCAGGAAGAACAAGCTTCTCATGGAGGCTATGTTGGCTCAACTCAATCAGAACATGGTAGCAACCATGACTGAGATGATGAGGACCAACCTCAATGACATCCAGAGAGAGCTCAGAGAAGAAGTCAGAAGAGCTACTAGTCAAGTTCCAAACCGAGAGACTAGGAGAGAAGAGAGACCTCATGCAATTCGCCAAGAGCATGCTGGTTATGAGGAGACTGACAATGAGTATGAACACCTCAGTTCATCCTCAAGGCAAAGCCATAGAAGACATAGGCGTGTCCAAGAAAGAAGGATGAACCAGGGAGATGAGCTTGCTGGTTTGAAGATAAAGATACCCCCATTCCATGGCAAAGCTGACCCGGATGCCTACCTTGAGTGGGAGAAGAAGATTGAGTTAGTCTTTCAGTGTAAGCAGTACACAAACCACAAGAAGATTCAGATTGCTGCTACTGAATTCTATGACTATGCTCTAAGTTGGTGGGATCAGTACATCACAACTCGTAGAAGGAATGGAGAGGAACCAGTTGAGACTTCGACAGAGATGAAGTCTATCATGCGCAAGAGGTTTGTTCCAAGTCACTACCACAAAGACTTGCATCACCAGCTTAGGAAGCTTACTCAAGGTTCAAGATCAGTGGAGGAGTATTACCAGGAGATGGAGTTGCTCATGCTAAGAGCTAGCATATCAGAAGATAGAGAAGCAACCATGTCAAGGTTCCTATGTGGTTTAAACCGAGAGATACAAGACAATGTTGAGATGCAACATTATGTGGAGCTTGAAGAGATGCTACACAAGGCTATTCTTGTGGAGCAACAGCTCAAGAAGAAGGGACATTCACACAACCACTATGGCTCTAACCGGTTAGACAACACCAAGAAGAGAGGTCACCTTACCCTAAGGAGTCTAAACCGTTCCAGAATGACAACAAGTCCTATCCAAGAGAAGAAACCAAACCAATCAGTGCTCTTGACAAGGGCAAAGGCAAGGTTGAAGCTTCTAGTTCCAGAGCTCGTGATGTCAAGTGTTTCAAGTGCCAAGGAAGAGGTCATTATGCCAATGAATGTACCAACAAGAGGGTCATTATCTTGCTGGAAGATGGAGAGTATGCCTCAGAAGATGACAACACCGAGTCTGAACAAGAAGACACAGAAGAAGAACATGAAGAAGGACCAGTCCAGGGGAATCTTTTAGTAGCAAGAAGGCTTGTAAGCTTGCAAAACAAGGCTGAGGAGCTAGATCAACGCGAAAACCTCTTCTACACCCGGTGCTTGGTCCAAGGAAAAGTGTGCAGCCTCATTGTTGATGGAGGTAGTTGTGTGAATGCTGCGAGTGAAACCATGGTCAAGAAGTTGGGATTGAAGGTTCAGAAGCATCCTAAACCTTACCGGCTACAATGGCTGAATGAAGAAGGCACCATGAAGGTTTCAAGTCAAGTCCTTATTCCCTTAGCCATTGGGAGATATGAAGATGAAGTCTTGTGTGATGTGTTGCCTATGGAAGCTGGTCACATACTTCTTGGAAGACCTTGGCAATCTGATCGCCGAGTTAACCATGATGGCTTCACCAAAAAGCACTCCTTTGAGTTCAAGGGACGCAAGACCACTCTGGTTCCCTTGACACCTAAGGAAGTTCAACAAGATCAGATTCAACTCCAAAAGAAGAAGGAGATTGATCAAAAACCGGCTAGAACTAAGCAGCCAAACTTCTATGCTAACATGGGTGATATCAAAAGAACTCTCTATTCTAAACAATCTGCTAGCTTACTTGTGTTTAAAGAAACCCTTTTGAACTTAACAGATTCTACACCGGTGTATCCGAGTGAAATGGTTTCTCTTTTGCAGGAGTTTCAAGATGTATTTCCAGAGGACAATCCCATTGGTTTACCACCTTTGAGAGGGATTGAGCACCAGA
This sequence comes from Moricandia arvensis, assembly GCA_905132765.1. Lineage (NCBI taxonomy): Eukaryota > Viridiplantae > Streptophyta > Magnoliopsida > Brassicales > Brassicaceae > Moricandia > Moricandia arvensis. The sequence continues at coordinate 9,336 of CAJHQP010006454.1, read as the reverse complement.
TAGACTTTGTTCCAGGATCTACACTTCCAAACCGTCCAGCATACAAAACCAACCCGGTTGAGACCAAGGAGTTGCAAAGACAAGTAGAGGAACTCATGGAGAAGGGCTATATCCGAGAGAGTTTGAGCCCATGTGCTGTACCAGTGCTCCTAGTGCCTAAGAAGGATGGTACATGGCGTATGTGTGTTGATTGTAGATCAATCAACAACATCACAGTGAAGTATCGCCACCATATCCCTAGACTTGATGATTTGCTTGATGAATTGCATGGTTCTTGCATCTTTTCTAAGATTGATTTAAAAAGTGGTTATCATCAGATTAGGATGAAAGAAGGAGATGAATGGAAAACTGCATTCAAAACTAAACAGGGATTATATGAGTGGTTAGTTATGCCATTTGGGTTAACCAATGCACCTAATACATTCATGAGGTTAATGAATCATGTTCTTAGATCATTCATAGGCATTTCTGTTGTAGTATACTTTGATGACATCTTAGTATATAGAAAGAACTTAGAAGAACATCTAGAACATCTTAGGGCTGTCCTGAATGTTTTAAGGAATGAGAAGCTTTATGCCAACTTGAAGAAGTGCACCTTTTGCACGGATAACTTTGTTTTCCTAGGCTTTGTTGTGAGTGCAGATGGAGTTAAGGTCGATGAGGAGAAGATCAAAGCCATCAAGGACTGGCCGAGTCCAACCACAGTAGGATAAGAGAGGAGTTTCCATGGGCTTGCTGGGTTCTATAGGCGATTTGTGAGAGACTTCAGCACCATTGCAGCTCCCTTGAATAAAGTGATAAAGAAGGATGTCGGATTTAAATGGGGAGAAGCACAAGAGAAGGCTTTCCAGAGCCTAAAAGAGAAGCTTACTCAATCACCTCTTCTTATGCTTCCTGAATTTAATAAAACGTTTGAAATAGAATGTGATGCCTCAGGAATTGGAATTGGTGCTGTATTGATGCAGGATAAGAAACCTATAGCCTACTTCAGTGAGAAGCTTGGAGGAGCCACTCTCAACTATGCAACCAATGACAAAGAGCTCTATGCCTTGGTGAGGGCATTACAAATGTGGCAACATTACTTGTGGCCCAAGGAGTTTGTCATACACACTGATCATGAGTCCCTAAAGTATCTAAAATGGCAGAGTAAGCTTAGCAAGAGACACGCAAGGTGGGTTGAGTTCATTGAGACCTTCCCATACGTGATCAAGTATAAACAAGGTAAGGAGAACATAGTTGCTGATGCACTATCTCTGAGGTATGTTCTCTTAACCACTTTAGATGCTAAGTTACTTGGGTTTGAGCAGATAAAGGATATGTATGATACTGACCATGATTTCAAGGAAGCCTATGCTTCTTGTGAGAAGTTTGCTGCAGGGCATTACTTTAGACAAGAAGGCTTCTTGTTTTATGACAATAGATTGTGTGTGCCTAACTGCTCTTTGAGAGATCTTTTTGTCAGGGAATCCCATGGGGGCAGTCTAATGGGACACTTTGGGATTGACAAGACCTTAAAAGTTTTGCAGGATCACTTCTATTGGCCGCATATGAAGAGAGATGTGGAGAGAATATGTGGGAGGTGTGCTACTTGCAAGCATGCCAAGTCCCAAGTCCAATCCCAGGGTTTGTATACTCCTTTACCCATTCCACACCATCCCTGGAATGACATTTCCATGGACTTTGTTGTTGGATTGCCTAGGACTAGAACTGGAAAGGACTCAATCTTTGTTGTTGTTGATAGGTTCTCTAAGATGGCACATTTCATAGCATGTCATAAGACTGATGATGCATTGCATGTTGCTAACCTGTACTTTAAAGAAGTTGTTCGTTTGCATGTCATGCCTAGAACTATAGTTTCTGATAGGGACACTAAGTTTCTTAGTTACTTCTGGAAGACACTTTGGTCTAAGCTAGGCACTAAACTGTTGTTTTCTACTACTTGTCATCCGCAAACTGATGGACAAACTGAAGTGGTTAATAGAACCTTAGGAACACTCCTGCGTGAATTCATTAGAAAGAACTTAAAAACTTAATACTTACCACACTGTGAATTTGCATACAATCATGCTATGCATTCTGCTTCTAAGTATTCACCTTTTGAGATTGTTTATGGGTTCAATCCCACCTCTCCTTTGGATCTAATGCCTTTACCTGAGTGTGAAAGGATCAGTCTAGATGGCAAGAAGAAAGCAGAGATGGCTCAACGGATCCATGAGAAGGCTAGACAAAACATTGAGCAGAAAACCAAGCTTTATGAGAACAACGTAAGTACTTTGTGACTTTTATAGATGAAAAATCTAAGTACACATGGTTAACCTTGTTGAAATCTAAGGATAGGGTGCTAGAAGCATTTAAAAATTTTCAAAGCTATATTGCTAACCACTTTCATGCCAAGATCAAAATATTTAGATCAGATAATGGAGGAGAATACACAAGCACAATCTTCAAGCAACACCTTGCAGCACAAGGCATCATTCATCAAACTAGTTGTCCCTACACACCTCAACAAAATGGTGTGGCTGAGAGGAAAAATCGACATCTAATGGAGGTGGCCAGAAGCATGATGTTCCATATGAATGTTCCTAAACATTTTTTGGGGTGATGTAGTTGTGACTGCCTCTTACTTAATCAACATGATTCCTACAAAAGTGCTCAGTGATATATCACCTTATGAGGTACTCAACAAAAGTAGACCATCTATAGACAATTTGCGTGTGTTTGGGTGTGTGTGTTTTGTTTTGATTCCAGGTGAACTGAGGAACAAGCTAGAGGCTAAAAGCACAAAGGCCATGTTTATTGGATACTCTCAAACTCAGAAAGGCTACAAGTGCTATGTACGAGAGACAAGAAAGGTTCTGATCTCCAGGGATGTTAAGTTTGTGGAGTCTAGAGGTCACTATGATGAGAGAAGTTGGGATAATCTCAAAGACCTCTCTCAGTCTTCCTCAGATAGGGCCAACAACTTGAGAGTAATCTTAGAGAACCTTGGCATCAACTTACCAAATGACCCTGAGGGAATCAAGAAGGCACCAGTTCATGATACTACTGAAGATGAGGAGAACATTGAAGTCACTCATCCTGGTCATGAGGGGGGCAATGAAACAACTCAGCCTGAGGAACATGCACACCAATCTGAAGATTAAGTAGCTCATGATCAAGATGAGATGCCATCAGTTACTGAAGTTCAACCAGAAGATGTAACCCAATTAGATGAGGAGGAAGAATCTGATCAGATACAGCCTTTGAGAAGGAGTACAAGGATCAAAAGACCAGCATCAAACTGGATCAACACAAGAGTGTACTTTAATGCAGAAGAAGTAGCTCATCCAATTAGTGCAGTATGTTCTCTAGCTCAGTATCCAGAAGAACATCAAGCTTTCATTGGGGAGTTAGACCAAGAATATATCCCAAGATCTTATGAAGAAGCAATGGAGGATGAAGAATGGAAAAACTCAGTTGGAGATGAGATCAATGCTATGATTAAGAATAACATTTGGTATGAAGCTGAGCTCCCCAAAGGCAAGAAAGCTGTGACAAGTCACCTGATCTTCACAATCAAGTATCTAGCAAATGGAAAACCAGAAAGGAAAAAGACAAGACTAGTTGCAAGAGGATTTACTCAGGTCTATGGAGAAGACTACTTTGATACATTTGCACCAGTGGCCAAGCTTCACACCATAAGGATTGTACTTTCATTGGCAGTCAACTTGGAATGGGATTTATGGCAAATGGATGTCAAGAATGCTTTCCTTCAAGGTGAGTTAGAAGATGAAGTGTACATGTGACCACCACCTGGTCTAGAAAGCATGGTCAAACCAGGAAATGTATTGAGATTAAAGAAGGCTATCTATGGCTTGAAGGAGTCTCCAAGAGCCTGGTACCATAAGCTGAGCTCAACACTAAATGGAAGAGGATTTGACAAATCAGAGGCAGATCACACTCTTTTCACACTGACCAGCAAGCTAGGGATTATTGTCATTCTCATTTATGTTGATGACATTATCATTACTGGTAGTGATAAGGAAGGTATTCTCTCAACTAAGACTTTTCTTAAATCTGCATTTGATATAAAGGATTTGGGAGAGTTGAAGTACTTCCTAGGGATTGAGATATGCCGCTCTAAAGAGGGGCTCTTCCTATCCCAAAGGAAGTACACACTTGATCTTTTAAATGAGGCAGGGAACCTTGGAGGAAGACAGGCCAAGACACCATTGGAGGAAGGCTACAAGGTACTGCGAGAGGGGGAGTGTGAGGATACTCCATTTGAAGATGTTAAGAAATATAGGAGGATGGTGGGCAAGCTCATATACCTGACCATTACTAGACCAGATGTGTGTTTTGCTGTGAACCAAGTCAGTCAACACATGCAAACACCTAAAGTTCATCACTGGAATATGGTGGAAAGGATCTTGAGATACTTGAGAGAAGCTCCTGGTCAAGGTGTGTGGATGGCTTGCAATGGAAGCACAGAGATTGTGGGGTACTGTGATGCAGATTGGGCTGGTGATAGAGTGGACAGGAGGTCTATAACAAGATATTGTACCTTTATTGGAGGCAACTTAGTCACCTGGAAGAGCAAGAAGCAGAAAATAGTATCATGCTCAAGTGCTGAAGCAGAATATAGAGCAATGAGAAAGCTTACTAGTGAGCTTACCTGGATCAGGAACCTGCTAAGAGACTTGGGGATTGAGACTACAACACCCATCACCATGCACTGCGACAACCAGGCTGCCATTCATATAGCATCCAACAGTGTGTTCCATGAGAGTACTAAACACATTGAGGTGGATTGCCATAAGGTTAGACAAGCTGTTGAGCAGCAACTAATATTGCCTTGCTACACTAGAAGTGAAGACCAGCTGGCTGATATCTTCACCAAAGCAGCAAGCACAAAGGTCTGTGAGTTCATTCATTCAAAGCTTGGACTCATGGATATCCCATCTCACTGATCCTCTTAGCCATGAGGTGAACTACTCTTTTTCCTTGGCTTAGTTTTCTCCCAAGTGGTTTTTCTAAGCTAAAGGTTTTAATGAGGGAATGCTTCATGGTTTCCAAGCTTGACTAGTCCCTATGGTCAAGCTTGAGGGGGAGTGTTGAGATGAAGCAATAAGAAGAAAAAGGAAATCAAGTGGTTTGGATAAACAAGGATTCAAGATAACTTGGAAGTCAAGGCTGTCTGTACAACCTAAGTGATCCAACGTGACTTGCAAGCAAAGGAAGTGGAGAGTTGAACGAAAATAAACCAAGAAGACTTATCTGAGCTTGCATGAACAAGAGGAACGTTGGGGAAGCTGGATCACATGTGGAACTAAATTCAAATTTCCCAGACAACTGTTGGGAGAGGTCACTTTCAGTCTGGTGGTCCTGCTGGTTCAGTCTGGTGGTCATGCCAAGACAGTTGGACTGTTCCTACATTGTTTATTCTTATTCTGGATTTCCCTTTGTTTAGTATTATCCTAGATATTTGTCTACTCTATTTATATGCTGGTTCCAGGAACCTAAACAAGCAAGTTGAATAATAATAATTCACTTCTCTATTCTCTCTCTCTCTCTATCTCTCTCTCTCCCACGAAATGTCTCTTCTCTCTTGTTGTTCTTCATGTTCTTGAGCTGGTTTCTGGAATTCTTGGTCGAATCTTTCTATAATTCTCTCTAAACTCACAATCAGGAGTATTTTCAACATCCAAATGAGCTTAAGGAGGTACTTGGTCGTAGCAGAAACAAGATGGATTGAGCCCAAGCAAGAGTTGTTCGAAAAAGGCCTTTATCGGCCCAAAAAGTGGAAAGACAAGCCAGCTTGGATTATGATTGGGCCAAGAAGATTAATCACGTCCAAGATGGTTTATTTTAAGTTTATTTATGATTTTTATTAAATGTAAACCAATTGCAATTGGGTTTAGGGTTAGTAAACCAATTAGGAATAGGTTTGGACTAAACCAACTTGGTTTAGGTTTAGGGTTTTTTTTAGCTTAGGATTTCAATTTCTTCTTTCTTATTTATGTAGCCACGAGTCTCCATGTAAACAATCAACCATTATTCAATAAAATTAAGCTTTGGCTCAGACAATCGTCTCTTAGGAGACTTCTCTATCTTGTTCACGTTTGTGAGCAGTTTTATATCACACTAAGGTAGAGTTAAACCTTCTGTGATCCATCCTAGACATCATGCAGGACGCCGCTGTGTCTCAGGAGTAGCTAAACATCTTTAGAGCATCTCATAGATCTAAGGAGAAGATCATCTCCATCATCTATCATCGTCCACACCCCCTTCAAGTAATCCAGGGAGAGACAGCCATTCCAGGGCCGTACCATTCTCTGGTGAAATGGGCGAACCAGCTACCTCAAACTCCATGCACTCAACCACTAATCTTAATTCGGCTAGTGAAGGGAAAACCCTGGTTTCCAGTAGCTCCTCTACCTTGAAAACCACTCAAGATGAAGCCATCAAGCGATCTGACATTGAGGCTCTCATCAAGATACTCAAGGATAACTCTGGTAACATTCTTGGTACCTCTTTACATGCTACTAATACTGGTTACTCCTTGAATGCTTTAACAAGCTCCAAAATGACAAAACCCTTAGTTATTGATTCAGGAGCTAGCCACCATATGATTAGTGATCTAGGGTTGATTAAAAACATTGTTCCTGCCCTAGGGAATGTTCTTGTAGCTAATGGAGAATTGGTACCAATTAAAGGAATAGGTGATCTTAGGTTATTTGATAAAGAATCTAAGGCCTTTTACATGCCAAATTTTACATCCAACTTGCTATCTTTTAAAAGGGTTGCTACTGATTTGAATTGCAAGGTTACTTTCACTCCTAACGATGTCTCCTTTCAGAATATTGAATCTAGTAGGCTACTTGGCAAAGGTGTAACCTGTGAGAATAAGAGATTTAGAGAGAGTTTACTTGCTGGAAACTGAAGAACATGAAGAACAAGAGAGAGAGAGGAGATTTCGAAATGTAAAGAGAGAGAAGGAGAGAAATGATTTCCTTGCTTAATGTGTTATGGGAACAACCCATAAATAGGGAAACAATAGGCAAGCAGACATAAGAGAAAATAATAAACAAATACATCAGAAACAACCAAATTGGCTCAGCCAGCAGCAGAGAAAGGGACATGTCTGAAGTGGTCCCAAGAATTCAAATTCAAATTCTTCAGCTCACATGTGACTTCTTTCCTTGTCTCTAACGTCCATATAGTCTTGGTGTGACCAGACTAAAGTTTTCTGGTTAAGGTAACCAGTTCTGACCCATTTAGCACTTCCCCTTGTCTTGCACGCCAAGTTAGGGCACTTCCTCTTGTCTTATATCTCTTGATGTCTTCATGTCAACAACTTCTCCTTGTCCTTTATTTCTTCATGTCAACACTCCCCCTCAAGCTTGAACATAGGGACTGCTCAATCTTGGAAGCCATGAAGCATTCCCTCATTAAAACCTCAGCTAGATAAAACCACTTGGGAGAAAACACAAGCCAAGGAAAAAGAGTAGAACACTTCATGGAGGGGAGATCAGTGACATGTGAGGTCTATGAGTCCAAGCTTTGGATGAATGAACTCACAGACTTTAGTACTTGCAGCCTTTGTGAAGATATCAGCTAACTGTTCTTCACTTCTTGTATAGCATGGTAGGATGATCTTTGCTCCACAGCCTGCCTGACCTTATGACAATCCACCTCAATGTGTTTGGTTCTCTCATGAAACACATTGTTGGATGCTATGTGTATTGCAGCTTGATTATCACAATGCATTGTGATTGGTGATGTAGTCTCTAGACCCAAGTCTCTTAGAAGGTTCTTGATCCAAATGAGTTCACTAGTAAGCTTCCTCATTGCTCTATATTCAGCCTCAGCACTTGAACATGATACCACTTTCTGCTTCTTGCTCTTATAAGTGACTAAGTTTCCTCCAATGAAAGTGCAATAGCCTGTTGTAGACCTCATGTCTACTCTATCGCCAGCCCAATCTGCATCACAATACCCCACAATCTCTGTGTTCTTGTTGCAACCCATCCATACTCCTTGTCCTGGTGCTTCTCTTAGATATCTCAAGATCCTCTCCACCATGTTCCAGTGATGTATCTTGGGTGTTTGCATATGCCGACTGAATTGATTGACTGCAAAACAAACGTCTGGTCTAGTGATGGTAAGGTAGATGAGCTTTCCAACCATTCTCCTATAGTGCTTGACATCTTCATAAGGTTTGTCCTCAAACTCCCCCTCACGCAACACCTTATAGCCATCTTCTAGTGGAGTTTTGGCAGCTCTTCTTCCTAGATCACCTGCCTCATTCAACAAATCAAGTGTGTACTTCCTTTGGGATAAGAACAGTCCCTCTTTAGACCGGCATATCTCAATCCCTAAGAAGTACTTTAACTCACCCAAGTCTTTGATATCAAATGAGGTTTTAAGAAAGCTTTTAGTTAAGAGGATACCTTCCTTGTCACTCCCTGTGATGATGATATCATCCACATACACTAGGATCACCACAATTCCTCTTTGACTGGTGAGAGTGAAGAGAGTGTGATCAGCTTCAGACTTCACAAAACCTCTTCTATTGAGAGTGGTGCTGAGCTTGTGATACCAAGCCCTTGGTGATTGCTTCAACCCATAGATAGCTTTCTTCAGTATAAGAACATTTCATTTCTAGGTTTGACAAGGTGTTCTAGGCCAGGAGGTGGTCTCATGTAGACTTCATCTTCCAGCTCTCCTTGTAGGAAGGCATTCTTTACATCCATCAGCCATAGATCCCACTCCAAGTTGACTGCTAAAGAGAGAATGATCCTTATGGTGTGTAGTTTGGCCACAGGTGCAAAAGTATCAAGGTAGTCTTCCCCATATGTCTGAGTAAACCCCCTTGCTACTAGCCTTGTCTTGCACCTCTCTACTGTTCCATCAGCATTTTACTTGATGGTGAAGATCCAACGGCTTGTCACTACTTTCTTGCCTTTAGGAAGCTCAGCTTCATACCAAGTATCATTTACTGTCATTGCATTGGTTTCATTTCCAACTGAATCTCTCCACTCCTTGTGCTCCATAGCTTCTTCATATGTCCTTGGGATGTACTCCTGATCCAATTCAGCGATGAACACTACATGTTCTTGTGGATACTGAGCCAAAGAACACATTGCTTGTATAGGATGAGCTACTACTTGTGAGTTGAAGTAAACTCGTGTGTTGATCTAATTAGAAAGAGGATTTTGGATTCTGGTACTCCTTCTCAATGGTTGTGTCTGAACATTTCCATCCACAGCTGGTGCTTCCTCATCATCCTTAGACTGATCATCATTCACCACTAACCCTTCTTCTTGCTCATCTTGATCATGAGAAACTGAACTT
>CAJHQP010006453.1:0-38208 GCA_905132765.1 Moricandia arvensis | reverse complement strand
ACCCAGCAAATTAGTACTATTTAAAAACGAATTAATATAAAAAATTAAGGATCCATGCCCCTACGGGGCTCGGAAAGACTTCATAGGGTAGAACTCGATCCCACTTATCCACTTATGTGCAAAGGTGTCATGCTTTAATAAGTTGGGTGTTACAGTGAATATATTAGATAAATATTCGATCTTAATATAATACTATTAGCTATTATACTTGTTTTCCAATCGAAAATTAGACTCCTATTAGTCGACAAAACAAAAAGACTACTAATCGACTCTAAGCCTTTGGCATGTTCAAACACAACAAAAAGTGTGTAAGCATTTGACAAGAAGGTATCATCTAACAATCTGGATAATTTTCAAAACTATATAATCGATTTCAAATGTATGGTACGGCCTTATAAGTCTAGAAGTATCATTTTCTCTTTTTCTAAAGACATTTACAAAGCAAAGATAAATAAATAAAGACATTTACAAAGCAAAGATAAATAAATAAAGACATTTACAAAGCAAGAAAATAGGAGAATATTGACTAGAAAAGGTTGGTTGAAAAAGAGAGAATGGATAAAAATATATAGAGAGAAGTTAAAATGGAAACTATCACAATTTAAGATTACATCGTTTTCTGATCTACGTTTGCTTCCCTTTAAAATTGTTTTCCACGCACACTAAGGTATTTGAATCATTGTTAATATTAATTTGAAAATTCTAGAATCGCAGCTACAATCTTTGGAAAAATAATCGTCTTAGTATATAGTTTGGCCCAAAAAAAGTTTAGAGAATGATCATGAACCGTTTACTCAACGAAGCACATGTATAAAATGGAATAGTAACTATTTTTAAAGTCGTATATATAAAGAGTGATATACTGAGAGTTGGGTCTACTCTGTCTTTCATCGAGTTAGGCCCATATCATTAACTTGGAAACAATCCTCTGGATATTTATTAGGCTTTAACTTCTTCATCTCTCTTTTATTACCATAATACCACTTTGTTCATAATCTAATTTCGTTTTGTAATATATTTGCTCTGTTGTTTCTCTTATGATTTGGGAGTTTATCTAAAAAAAAAAAGTAACTATCTGAATTAATCGAAATGATATCTTCTGTGACTTCGTCTTTTCCGTGACTGAAAATGAAAGATAAAACAAATATCAGGTACATACGTGGCAAAAATTATAAAACTGTATCATCCTTTTCCTGTGTTAAGAAACTTCCGCTTCATTTTTGCAATTAGACCCTTGCACTCCGGATTTCTCTAAAAATATGTATCATAGTTTCTTTCGTACAAAACTAAGAATGGGAAGCAGCGACGAGATGCCAGTAGTGCTCATCACGGGATGCTCTCGTGGAGGAATCGGCTACGCACTGGCTCGTGAATTCTCGGCGAATGGTTGTCGAGTGGTGGCCACGAGTCGATCGCAGAGCACGATGTCCGAGTTGGAGACAGATCCCAAGTTCTTTGTACAAGAGCTCGATGTTCAGTCGGAACAGAGTGTGAGTAAAGTTGTGTCCGAAGTTATCGACAAGTTTGGTCAGATCGATGTTCTGGTCAATAACGCCGGAGTTCAGTGTATCGGACCACTCGCGGAGACTCCAATTCAAGCCATGGAAAACACCTTCAACACCAATGTGTTCGGTAATAAAATTCGTGAATGATCACCAAGTGTTCGTTAAAATTCCTGACTCAAAAAAAAAATTGCAATTTAAAACTCTCTTTCTGGTTATTTACAGGTTCAATGAGGATGACTCAAGCTGTTGTACCGCACATGGCGTCTAAGAGAAAGGGAAAGATTGTGAACATAGGAAGTATCAGCATCATGGCACCTGGACCATGGGCTGGGGTTTATACTGCATCTAAAGCTGCTCTTCATGCTCTTACCGATACATTAAGGTTGTTGTCTCTACATTTCATCAATCTTCTTCCTCAGCTTGATCATATCATGTATCTTGTTTTGTCTGTTGTAATAAGGTTGGAGCTTAGGCCATTTGGGATTGATGTAATCAACATTGTCCCAGGAGGTATACAATCAAACATAGCCGACTCAGCGATAACTAGCTTCAACAAGTTACCTGAGCTCAAACTATACAAACCCTTCCAGGATTCTATCCGTGAAAGGGCATTTTTATCTCGAAACATAAAGGCAACACCTGCCGAGACATTTGCTAAAGAGACGATTGCAGTGGTGCTGAAGAAAAACCCACCGGCTTGGTTCTCTACAGGACGGTTGTCGACTGTCATGGCGATCATGCACCATATGCCCATTTTCTTCAAAGATTTTCTCCTCACGAGGAGCTTTATGAAAAAGGAAGCAAAAGTTGAGTAGCAGTAGAGAAACTGTTTGAATGTATCCAACAAGTGACAATGTTTATATCTATTATAGAAACATAAGCTAAATACAAGCCACGTAGATTTTAAAAGTAATAGTAGTCGGCCCATAGCCCAACATATGCCTAATTTAAGCCCATGTATGGTTATCATAATTAATTAGGAGCTCGTCTTGGGCCTTAATTTGATCAGATGGCTTATTCAGTGCCCAAACCTTAATAGGTTTATTAAAAAGATGCATATTTTAGAAAAAAAATTGTTTCAAATTAATATTTTATTGTATTTTTTTTGTTAATTAATAATGAAAAATTATGATTTTAAAAGAGATAATGACCAAAATAAACCTAAAAAGTTTTTGTCTCCAAAATAGCATTCAAAGAAAAAATGATCAAAATAAATTTTATTAAAGAGTGTAAATATATATTTATACCTATTGGATCAACTAATCTAGACTTAGAATTTAAAGTTATGTAGTGGGTTTTTATAAGTTAGGTTGAAAATTAAAATTAAAAATTAAAATAAAAAATAAAAAAAAATCAATTTTAATCATCTTTTATTAAAGTCTGTTTTTGTGATAAAAACTTCAAAAATATCTATTCGAGAGATTTAACCTTTTTAAAAATATTCATTGCATTTCTTGAAATCTTTTTGGTTTAGAAATATAAAAATTACAAAAAAACTATGCATTAATAATTAAGTTTTAAGTGTGAAAAACTTAAAATATGTATTATTTTGAAAATAATTGAAGCAAACAAAAATAAAAGGTAGATGATGTGATAGTAGAGTATTATTGCATCATGTGGATTTGTCCCCATTGCATCATTATCATCATCATCTCGATTAATTTCCGAAGAAGAGTCATCCCCAACAAGTTATGAGTTCACACACACACGCACAAACCAAAAAAAAAGTCATTCCCAGCCCACAGAAATGAACAATAATTTTTGAATCGACACAACGAGGTTAGGTGAATAGATTATCCACCAGTCCCGTGTGTTTTAATAGTTTGAACTTTAAAGTTCGATAATAGCTTCGTTTCTGTAGATATCAAAAATGGTGAGATGTCAAAATCTTTAGCGTCTCCAACATAATGAACATACACTGAACAGGATCAGATGTAGTTTGGTTTTATGGGAGACAAATCAATTTCGATCCCACAAACCAACAAAATAATAGTATAGCACTAGAACCTAAACAAATGGAAACAAAAAAAAAAATGGAAACGTGACAATATATTGTTATAGTCCTTTTTGTTAACCTGGACTTTTCAAATTTTTTTGTCAAGCAGTTGGTAAAAATAAAATGAAAAACTTTATTGATAAATTTTACATTGACTATTACACGTTACAAGATTAGTTATAATTATATATGTGTATATCTAGCTTCTGGAATGTTATGTTATTGATCTTTCGTGAATTGAGCTGTTAGGAGACTCTTTTTTTTACTAAAGAGAGTTGTTAGGAAACTTCAAACGTTATTTTTGTTTAATAACTTTAACGATTGGTGCATCATTTTCGATATCATACAGGTTTTTGAAACCGTATCCATAGATCGTTGTTTATACATATTCTAAGGCTTCGAATATTTATAAATTACCATACCACAATTAATAAATAATAATTTATACATATATCTATATATATATTGTTAGTATTAGTGATCGCAGTTGTTAGTTGGAATCTTAGATTGTTTTATTAGTTTGATGTTCTCCTGTAATGGAATAACAAAACTTATCAAGAAGTCAAACATCACGAGATCCATTCGTAAACATACATGTTTTTACTATATTTTTCTCTAACCAATGGCCAATGTGTAAAAGTCAAACCATCTGATATTGCGTCGGAGTTGATATTTCCCCTACTTCATGGACATGATGATATATAGTTCAAATTTTAACATGAACTCGACACTAATGGCCCCCCTTAAGTTCCCACATTCGAAAACTGTAAACCTAATCTCTTGATTAAAAACGTTATTACACGGTCCAAATTTTACGTAAAGTCGATTATTAGTGGGGATATCATTCTGTTTATTATAACAGTGTGACCGTTGGTTATGCATAAAAAGGTTTTTACCTTTTCAAATTTAGGAAATCAGTAAATAGAAAAATAGTGGGGTAGCTACTGCTAAAAAGGCATGTCATGTCGTGCCTATGAACCCGCATTATACAAACTTTTTCTCGACTAGTGGATTTGTATATATAGAATATAGTTATATACTAATCTCATAATTTTACATCTTGACAAAACTCAGAGCTACACTTAGATAAAACTTACTTGTATAACTGATTTCGATATTTTGAGAGAAATATTCTCGGTCTATTATTCTATAGTTTTTCTTTAAAGAAAATTAAGGTTATCCGAAGATTATAAAAAGATCAAAACTAATTTTATGATTGTATAAAAAAGAGATCGTATACGTTTCAGCTGACACAGATCTCTTTGAACCTAGGATTTGTGAGCATACTATACACAGATCTCTTTGAACCTATGATATGTGAGCATATCTAAGTAATATAAAATCTAAGTTTTTGTTTGTATGACGTAGGTAGAGAAGAGTACTGACTGAACATAGATTCTTATTCATACGAGTAATATATAAATATTTATAGATAATCAAGCTATCAACGTGGAAACATCATTGCAAAACAACAAAACTGCTTTTGTTTTCTTCCGTTCCATTCTCTCTCTTTCTCTTGTTGCGGTATAATAGTTTGTCTCCTAAATCTTCTTAAAATCCTTTGCCTAATCATTTGGATTTCCAATCTCCGAAATGAGATATAAAGAGAAACAGTTTTCTTTTCTTAAGAACATGTTTTTTTATCAAGCATTAAATTTCTATAGGCTATTTATAAAACTGAGAGACACATCAAAAAGGTAAATACTCTTTTTAGAAAATCATTTTTGTAAATAAATAAGTAGAAAAGGGCATATTTAGAATCAAATAAGCGACAACTAAACCTTTGATTTATCTTGATGTACAAAAAAGAATAGAAGATCTTCTACCATCAATCAAAGGGATTCTTGTAAGAACGAAAAAAAATTGAAAGTTCTGACTTATTTCCCCCAAAACGCTATCGTTTCACGTGGAGAAAGTGGAAAACTAACTGACATATCTTCTTTTCACTGACAAAAAAAATGACATGTATTTTTGGCGGGGAAAATTGATCTCACACGTTATGGAGCAATTCGAGATAAAGAATATTTTAAATTATAATAAAGTGTTTTATATCAACGAACCTATGATTATTCATGAACAAACTCTTTAGCAATTTCTTTAAGAGAGAAGAAAAGGAAAGAAAGCTACACAACATAATAAAATAAGTTGTTAACGTGTGACTGAAGCAACTTTGCTTACTAACGTGAAATCACCTGATAGATCATAGATGTAACCATCAAAATTTGGTTTGATGGATTATAAAAACGACAACTATGATTAAATAAACTACGGGACTGGGTTGTGACGCGTATACAATGACGAATGTTTTTGGTGGAATTATGATGATACAACGAATTAATGTATATTTTTATTTTTTAGTTTTTAGTTTTTTAATATCAAACATAATACAAAAACTAAAAGAAAAAAAAAAAGATGAAGAAGAAATATATAACTTTATTTGAGATTCAAATAAAATAGGATTATTCATTTAGGATAAGCGGCGGCTAACGATTCCCTCGATCTCGCCACCAATCACTCCATCTGTACATATTTTCTTTCTAGGCAAACAAACTAGTAATGGAAAGTCTTTTTTAGGGTTCATGCACAACCCAAATAACAAGAGAACAAACATTTTCATAGCATTTTTATTTGGGTCCCTTGTGTGTGACATATATGCTCCTCTTAAACACATGCTTCTTTGAATTTTTGTAATAACCACTAAACCAACTGAAATTTCAAGTTACAGCAGGACTGAAAATTCATAAATACACCAACCATGAGCCCAAGTTCAAAATCATATTTGTCAAAAAAAAAAGTTCAAAATCATATATATATATATATATATATAGTCCAGCTCTACATATACACACAAATCAAATTCCATAAAAGCCAATATCACAAAAGAAGGAACAAAAACAGTGTTCCAATATATATGAAGTCTTTTATAATTAGACCATGCATATATAGAAGCTTTAGAATTAAAAAAAAAGATTCCAAACTCTTAATTCCATATACTAACTAATGTTCCATTCATCAAATGTTTTCGCTAGATTTTCTATTCTTTTTTTATGTGACTATAATGGATACGATCATAATGTAATAAACAAAGTTAAGGATGAATCTAATCAGGAGAAGAGATCCATGATAATTCCACCGTACCTTCATTTCTCACATCCTTTATATTATTCTCCGGTGTGTAACCATCGGATCTTTGCACCATGGGTTGCTCTTCGACACTGATGGATCTTAGCATATCATTATCTGCTTCATAACTCTTGTCTGATCCATGAATAATATTTAGGGTTGGCTGTGTCATGGATACTGAGGATGAAGAGTTGAAAATGTTGTGAAGCCCTCCCACGTATCCAGAACCAGACTGATCCTTTAAAGGGACGTTGTTAGGAGACTGGTTGTTGAGAAAAGGGTTCGCTATGTTAAGGAGAAGACTCTGATGATAATCTGTGGAAGGAGGAGGAGTGGTCGATGATGGTGGGATGAGTTTGTGAGGAAAGGGTTTCAATGGTCGTGAGAATGAAGAGGAAGAAGGACCAAAGAGATCAAACCTTGGTCTTGAGAAAGGAGTATATGATGATGATGATGATCCGGTGAAAGGAGTAGAAGGGTTACCAGTGAATTCTTGAACCATGGCTCTGAAGTTTGAAGTGTCGGTGGTCAAAACAGTCGTAGGCGCTCGTCTCGAGACTCTAGATCTCTTCTTTGGATTCCGTGGTGTTGTTGTTGTTGTCGCCACACCGGTTCTCTTGTCGGTGGGGACAGAACATATGGGACTACTTGTGTTTGTGTCTGAAACTACTCTCGGATTCTCTTGAACTGTGTTTGTGAAGAAGACTGGTTCTGATGCGATCGGTGGTAGTCTATAACCATCGAGAGGGTTATCCGTTGACCACCCCCCGGTGTTGAAACAGTTAGCTATGAGAGAGTCAAGCTGTGTTTGACAGGCGATGTTGGAAGAGACGGTGGTCGTGTTGTTGTTAAATAAAGCAGAGATTGATTGATCAGCGCGTGAGTCGTACTCTTCTTGGTCTCCTCCACCACCACCGCTTGAAGATTGCATGCTACTACTGTTTCCAGAGTCCATGGCAGAGAGAGAGGGAGAGAGAGAGAGAGAGAAAGATAGATGGCCTAGAGAGAGAGAGAGAATGAGAGGTTATGATATTATTTTTGGTGTTGCATAGAAACTTCAAAAGGAGAGGAGAGGGTGTGAACGGAATTAAGGTTTGTGTGGAAGAGAAAAGCCAATGAAAAGTAGATACTATTCACCTTTTATTACCCTATTTTTCCTTTTACTTGAAACTTGAAACTTTGAAACGTGAAACTAGGGTTAATTACATTTTGGTGGTTAATAAATTGACTAAGACAAAGAGATAGGGTGATCGTATTATGCTTTTTTGATCGTTCACGAGAGTGGTTCGTCGTAGATTCCACCTGTTAACCTAATTTAAACAATAAAGTACATTACCGCATATAATCAAATTAGCATTTTAAATTAATTGCATTTAGAATTATACAACGCTAATTATCGTAATTTAGCCAAAAAATCAGAAAAACTCATCACAATATATTTCGTTCTATAACATAATCTACAACTTTTATTTACTGTATTAAAAAGTGATTGGCCTTGAGGCTACACATTTAAAAGCATTGAGATTTAGTCCGTTTCATTATCATTGCGTTTTCCAATGAGTACTTCGGAATGTTTGTTTCCATATGTGAATGGAATAATATAAATGGTAGACGGGGTTAACCAACATTGACTATTAGAAGGAGATATATAAAGTTCTTAAAAATTATTTATTTAACTTTTAAAATGATAATAGTGTATAAGCTCTTAAGATTTTGGTTAAAGGGTTGCTATTCTATATGAAAAGTATATAAGCAAAAAACATGGCTCTTTTATTTACTGGTTACTTTTTAAAAAATAATATCATATTATATGTTTTTGAATGGTATATGTATCTGCGTTTCCAAAAGTAGAATTTTAACGAGAGGCTGATATTCAGTCGGCATCTATATGTGTTACTATATGTACGAAGCTGCGTAATTTACATGTGAAACAGCGACATTTCGTGTGATTAATAGAGACATTAATCAGAACTTGACAAACCACAGCCTTTGACCTGGTCAATACTCGGTGAGAAAATTAAATCTAGATGATGGATCAACTTGTACTTTTCTTCCATCTACGAACATTTTATATCTCCAAAAGTTACCAAAAAAATTATATCTATATATATATATAGATATATCTACAGTTTTTATGGTTAAACTTCAATAACGCAAGTATTTCAAGGTGTAAACTTAGAAATAGATAGTCATAATGTAGTAACTTAGAACTAAATATAAAAATATGACAAACAAATTTTGTATGTAATGTTTACGTTTTTGCAAAGCATTCAAATAGTTTGGTCTAGAACTAATATGAATTTCGATCCAAAATTTTCAGTTTTTAAAAGAAAGAAAAAACGATTAGACACGTTTGGTCTACTCTCTTAACAAGATTCTACTCCATGTTCACACACACATACACACACACACACATACATATATATATATATACTTATGTTACGTCTGAATCAGGCCACAA
Organism: Moricandia arvensis; assembly: GCA_905132765.1. NCBI lineage: Eukaryota > Viridiplantae > Streptophyta > Magnoliopsida > Brassicales > Brassicaceae > Moricandia > Moricandia arvensis. Next base: position 29,123 of record CAJHQP010006453.1, on the reverse strand, counting down.
ACTTTGCATTTGTGGGACGTTAACGCGATCAAATCCCTCACTCACCTAACTATATATTGTTTCCTAATGAAACGTTCATTAGTTTGCTTATACTAATTGAACTACTTATTTTGTAGGTTCGAATGATCCATATTATAAAAAACTGTACTGTACATACTATCAATTAAAAAACAAGAATGTTTGGAAGTTGAATGTTTTCTATCTTTCTTCTTATGCCAGTTTGTAATTGCAATATCACGAACACGGAATCTATATTTTAGCAAGAAAAACATGGAATATATACGAGTAAATATAAAAGTGATAAACATACAAGAAACGGTGGATGCAGGTCCGTTTTCATATAGATATCGTGACATATGAGAAAAAAGGTATTAGATTGATTAGACCCTTCCTTTATAAAATCACAATCTAAATACACTTAGCATAACCCTTGACATTGATATTATATTTCCTTTTTATGCCCCCTAAAATTTATTAAGTAATACAAACACTATTGATGTTGACCGATGGCGGTGCAACACATATCTTAAAAGTTCTATCTAACGTTTAACAAGGATTGATCATAAATATATAAATCGATTGATGTTTTTTTTTTGTAAATCGATTGATGTTCAAACTAAATAAATCTAACTACTTCAATAAAATTCACTAATTCAAACTGAAGTGAAGAAAATGTAAGGAAATTATTAAAGTATACATGCGAAGTGAAGAATTATAAGATGATTGTTATGTTTTTTTTTAATGAATATTAAATTTTGAATCAACAAAAACATTTTGAAATAACATCCATACTGTACTTTAGTTATAATTTTTAACAGTTATTGAATCAAAAATTGCAAACCAACACTTTACCAGCTAAAATATATACGCATATTTTTTAAAAAGTATTAGAAAGAGAACAACATATTGCTCAAAAAGAAGAAAAAAAATGTTGGGTTTTATAGTGTGTATTAATATTATAGTTGTGTCATTATCAAGATTCAAATTTGCATAATGTTATAATGTATATAAAAAGAAAATTTGACAATTCACTTTGGTTACGAATTCTTAAGAATTTCCGTGAATATCTTTTTATTTGCCTTTTCAAGCGAATGTCTAAGCTGTTACCCATAGTTAAGCAATAATTATATTTCAATAAAAATACTCCACCCACTTATAAGAATATTTTTGTTTTGTCGGTTAGGTTCTTGTTGGTTTCCTCACTAGTTTGATTCTTTAACATCCAACCACTCGGCGCGAATCCAACCTTGAATATCTTGATATCTATTTACAGAATAATAAGTACACTAAGATCATACAATATCTATTTTGTGCAACTTATCCTATGCTAGTTGTAAAGGCATAAGCTAGTTAAATGAGAGAGGTGTTCTGAGTGACTTATTTTTTAAGAGTTTCGAGAAACTAGAATTACTTTTGTAATGACAAGAATATTGTTCAATGTTTACATTCGAAGTTTTCAAACCTATGACATGAATCATGCTATTCAACAAGCATGCGTTCAACAAGGGTGTCTCAAATGAAGAAAGAGCGCATGTGATTGGTCAAAGGTGGTTTAGTCCAGACAAAGAAACATGAGAGCTCAAGAAACATGCTAAATTAGTTTTTCGTGTGGTTAGGTGTTGTGGACTTTTAACTCCATAGTAATGTAACTTCGCTTGTCTGTCACCGGTAAATAAACTTCTAGCGTAAATAAACTTCACCGTCCACCTTTGGTTAATAAAAAAAAACATGCGACCTGGTATCTTTCTTTCATAAAATCAACCATTGATTTTTATTCCAGTATTTGTTTGTCACTTCTCAAATATGTGAAGCCCAAGATCCAATGCAGTTGACAAAATGCTCCAGTCTTTTAAACAAACAAATAGTACCATTTTGTTAAAATCCCCAAGGAACGAGACTTCGACCCAATACGAGATCCAATCCTTGAAGCCTGAAATAAAAATAAATTGGGCTCTACTTGGGCCTTACAGGTAGATGACGTAATCAAATATTTGTACTCGAACACGTTGTCGCACTCACACATGTCAAGCGAGTATAGAAGACTTAACCCAGCGAGTGCCATCTTTAAAATGAAGGCTAATAAGCATTTACTCTCTGAACCTGAGAACTGAGAGAGCTTAGCCACCATGCCATGTCTCGGCCATGTCCAGTGATATATATGTAAAAGCTTCTCAATATGAAATCAATAGGTTCAAATACGTGTTTCTCTACTACTTTTATTTCACCAAAACACGCTTTGTTTACAGAAAAGGAAAACAATATACGTGCTCTCCATAAACACATCTAAAAATAGAATCGATAGGGAGAAAAACACGGATTAAATCACGGACAAATCTCCCACTTTCTAAATATTCCCTCTCCTCCCTTACACGACCGAGTTAGTAGGCAACAACCATAGAACTTTTTAAAAATAAAATAACAAAATTAATTATTATTTTTTGTCAACATAACAAAAATTAATTTAGTATAAGAAAGAAATAGCTGACAGAGAAGAAAAAACAGAATTAGAGGAAATAAATAAAACGACTAATGAATTGGCATCAATTTTCAAACTCACCACCAACTCATTTGACATCGAATAATAACAAAAAAATAAACATTTTATTTTCTTTCTTTTTTTTCAGCTAATAGTCATAGTTAAAACCTAAAAAACATAATGACACTTAAATATTAAAATTTATGACAGCCATTACAAAACACGAAACGGAAGATTCTTCCGTTCCTCATTACCGTCCGACCAAAGCCTAATCACATCTCTCTCTTTCTCTCTTTCTTCATTTTTTTAAGAGATGAGTTCTTTCTCTTCTCATCGCCATTGATCTCTGTTTTTCCTAAAATCTTTTCTGAATCTAGAACTTGTGAGGGGTATTCAGATTTCTCAAGCCGGTTCTTAAGATGGGGGAGAACGCGGCGGAGAGAAGATCTGGTTGTGGTTTATTGAGCGTAATGTTCGGTAGACGTAACTTGTGGTCCAAGAAACCTACCGCAACCACCGATAACGGTAGCCAGAAAAGCACATCTACGGCTGCCACCGCCACCAGCAACATTCAGTTCACTAAATCCCCCGGTACCGACTTGAAGAAACCACACGATGACCTCAAGGTTGTGGTTTCCACCGAGCCGATCCAGAACAACAAGATCCTGATCCAGAATCAGAGATTGGTTGTTCCATCAAAACCCTCTTCTAATCAATACCCTAATAACCATCAACTAGGGACATACGAGAATCAACAACAACAACGGAGTAGTTATAACAACAATAGTAGTAACGTTGATCCATACCGAGGAGGACAAAGGAAAGTGCCTAGAGAAGCCATTGGTTTATCTGGTGAGCTTGAGAGCATGCTCATCGACCATCAGAAGTCAAAAGGAACCAATGGATTGGTTCGTGCATCTTCTAGCAATGTCATGTTATACGGAAACCTTGGGAATCTGAACCAGTCCGGACCAGGAACAACCCTAGGTTACGGTAATGTTAATTCTGGTGGAGGGTATGGTGCGACGAGGATGAATGTGGCTGCTCCTCCTGCAACGGTGACAACAAAGAGCCAAGATCAGACAGGATCTTTGTGTAGAGCAATCTCAACAAGAATGGATCCAGAGACGTTGAAGATAATGGGGAATGAAGATTACAAGAATGGGAACTTTGCTGAGGCTTTGGCTTTGTATGATGCAGCCATTGCGATTGATCCTAACAAAGCTGCGTACCGTAGCAACAAGAGTGCGGCCTTGACTGCACTTGGGAGGATTCTTGACGCGGTTTTTGAATGCAGAGAAGCTATAAGAATCGAGCCTCATTACCATAGGGCACATCATCGGTTGGGTAACTTGTACCTCAGGTAATCTAAAAAAACCCTCAACATATCAAAAAGTTTTTCATTAAATTTAACGTTTTGAATATCTGACAATAGGTTAGGAGAAGTGGAGAAATCGATGTATCATTTCAAGCATTCGGGTCCAGAGGCTGATCCAGAAGACATTGTGAAAGCCAAAGCTGTTCAGACACATCTTAACAAGTGCACAGAAGCTAAGAGGTTAAGAGATTGGAATGGTTTGATCATGGAGACAACAAACACAATCTCTTCAGGAGCTGATGCAGCTCCACAGGTATATGCATTGCAAGCAGAAGCATTGTTGAAGACGCATAGACATCAAGAAGCTGATGATGCTTTGTCTAGATGTCCGGTTTTCGATGTGGAAACCAGCACTAGGTACTACGGACCGGTCGGTTATGCAGGTTTCTTGGTGGTCCGTGCTCAGGTTCACTTGGCTTCTGGCAGGTTTGTTTTATTTTTCTTGGTTTATTATATATTAGGGTTACGTAATAGTCTGAAATTTGAATATTCCGGTTTTATTTTACACTTCTTTGGTTATCTTGTTTTAACGAATATACTGGTTAAATTTGAGTATTTAAAGTATTTGTGTTAACCAATGTATTTGTTGGTTTTATTGTTTGTTACTAATATACATGCATGTTTATAGTTTTTAAAAACCCTGCTAAGGATCCCCTATGTTCATGGTCTTAGAACTCTAGTGTAACATTTGACTTTCATCAGATTCGATGAAGCTGTGGAGGCCATCCAACGGGCTGGGCAGCTGGATGGGAATAACCGGGAGGTGGCTATGGTTTCAAGGCGAGCTCAAGCGGTGACAGAGGCTCGGTTCAGAGGAAACGAGTTGTTTAAAGCTGGACGGTTCGAAGAGGCGTGTGCTGCTTATGGTGAGGGACTAGACCATGATCCGCGAAACTCTGTTTTGCTTTGCAACCGTGCAGCTTGTCGTTCCAAGTTAGGTCAGTTCGAAAAATCTATTGAAGATTGCACGGCGGCTATCTCTGTCCGGCCAGATTACCGTAAAGCTCGTCTCAGAAGAGCTGATTGTAACACTAAGGTAAAAAGAACAAAACAAAAAACATTAGAGTTAATTTTTAAAATATAATAAAAATGAGGTTTATGTTGTAATTTTCAATTATTTTTGTGTGGTGGTGCAGATGCGTAAGTGGGAGTTGGTGGTGGCAGACTACGAGATATTGAAAAAAGAGACACCTGAGGATGAGGAAGTGACCAGAGGATTATCAGAGGCACAACAACAACTCATGAAACGTCGTGGCCAAGACTCTTGAGAGTAATTTCTGTGGGTTAAATATGCAATGAGAAGAAAAAAATATATACACTTGCGGAATATTTCATGTTTGATTTTGTTTTTGAGCCGGCAAGTGACACCTAAATGACAATCTTGTGATTCTTTTAAACTTTTATTTCTTTTCTTTTTTTGGGTGATTAAATGATGTATAGAAAATGAGATTGTGGTGATGTTGTATTTAGCTATTAAACACACAACTTGTCCATGGTATATCAAAAAAAAAAAAATTCTCGGGCCATAATAATCTATCCAAAAAAGTAGTTGTAGACTTAGGGGTGTTAGTGAGGATTAGGAATCATAAAGCATCATTTCATAGAAGAGAGATATTATAGTTGCCCAAAAAAGAAGAGAGATATTATTATAATGGTAATCACACTATGTTAGATGTTTCTGTTTTGTTTAATGTGCCAGTTGGAACCCGCAGATATAAAAACCACAGTGATCTGCAGTCCACTACGACCAATTCATTAGTAATCACTCAGATGTCAAGCATTGTAAATTTGCAATACAATAACACACGCAGGAAATCTCAATCACACTAGAATATATATGATCACATGATTCACATCATCTTTCATTGACCCCCTTCCCAAATGTCTATATATTAAAAAAGACACGTTCACAACTCCACATCGTGGGAACAACGACTCGTAGAATCTTGACAAAGCCCGAACAATGATTCTTAATTGCAGACAACTCATACGGCGAAGCATCACGAGCCAACCATTATTCCACTGTGAAAATGTCCTGCTCTCCTGAAAACATTTTTTTTTTTTAAATAAGTGTTCGGTTATCCATTTGGGTTCTATTCATATTTATTCGAATTTCGGACTTTTGAAATTAAAGATTTAAACTACATTCAAATATTTGTAATTTTCGGTTCAGATATCCATTTACATTATACAAAAATCAAAAATTCAAAATCCAACATAGTAAATAATATATAACATATATTGAATAATATATGGTCAAATATCTAAAATGCATATGAAAATTGGTTCAGATTGTATATTTGGGTGGAGAACCAGTCGATTTTTGTAATGCTTTAAATAGTTTTGGATAACTTTTGGCTATTTAGTGTCAAAGATCAAGTCGTTGACGTCGGTTGATGTTGAGTTGTTACCAAGGGGTACAAAGGCGTCTAGGAATGGAAGTTTTAGCAAAGTGATTCAGGACGTGACGGGATTTTATGTGATACTAGAAGGATTCTTTATGGTAGAGAATGTGAGGAAAACTATAAGGATGGATGAGCATGTACCAGACAGTCTTACCACTTCAATGGTGAACGATGAGGGCTGTCTGAGGCTTCAAACATTAGTTCTGTTATTGCTGTATTAAGCAATGTAGGTAGCTTGTTGGCCAATGATTACCATGAACCGCTGCAACAGAAGATTAGAAAGCCAAACCTTGGTGCTAGGTTGTTCTTGGCTAGTATCGGTGTTGACAACACTGTAACTGAGATTGCAACTGCTTTGAATAATATGGATGTGAGCTGCGAGTACATTCTTAAACTAAAACACGAGATGCAGGAGCAGTGTACTGAGGTTAGTACTCTTACTTCTAATACTTGGTGATTTACTTACCTAGGTAACTTAAGGAACAGCAATCTAGAACATTTTTGCTAGTACATTGTAAAATGTCAGCTGGGTTTCTATAACCCATACCATAATTTGGGTTTTGTTATGGGCCTTAGGGCATGAACATTGGCGTATCTAAGCCCATGTCCTTAACATTTTGGCCCAAAAAATAAATGTAAAATGGGTTTATTTCGAGTAAACGGAGCTTAGATAAGAGACTTTGGGGGACGTCCTTGTTTACACGTGGGGGCTTTTGATTGAGGAATGAAAAGGGAAGACAAAACGAGTTTGGTTTTGTCGCCGTTTCATTTCATCTCCTCTCTACACTCTCTCGAAGGTGATACCGGAGTGGCGATCTATCAAGCGAAGTTCCGTCGGTGTTTTTGTTTGCAGCCCACACCGCCCTCTTGTCTTTGACGCTTGACCTCCTCTGAAATCGATTTCCCCCGAAGAAGGTATGTGTTCCTCCTCCGTTTAGGGATTTAGATGGTTTTGTAGTTAATCCGATAAAGTCGATCGTTTTTGGGTTTTATACGCCGTAATCACGATGATAGGATAACTTAATTTGATGGTTTCGTTCGTGATTGAGTAAATGTTTTTGAAAGTTTAGATTTAGGGTTTTCGATAATCTTGTTCGTCTGTGACATTTGGTAAGATGTTGATACTCTGATGAAACTAAACTGATGAAACATAAATCTTTGTCCGTATAAGTTGATAATCTGATGAAACTCAACTGGTTATCTGTTGAAACTCAACCGATAATCTGATGAAACTCAACGTATAAGTTTAAAAAACACTTACTTTTTGATGGAAATATATACAAAACTTAAGCTTTGTCTTATATCAAAGTGACATACATAACTTGAATATGTTGGCATTCAATCCAAGCTTTCGCATATAGACTGATTGTCATTCAATCCTAGCTTTCGCATATAGACGTATAAGTTTTAAAAACAGTTATTGTTTGCTTAAGCTTTTCTTATATCAAAGTGACACGGAATGTCAGTATAATTCCCAACTTTCGCATATAGACTGATTGTCTAGCACTGACCAAGATCAGTAGATGAATGAAACTGAATTGGGTAATTTGTTTTGAATCTGAGTCTCTTTTCTTTTGAATGAAACTGAATTGTGTGGTCTGACTTAATAAGTGAATTGTGTGGTCTAACTTAATAAACTAGGATGTCTAATAGAAAGTAACGAGTAGGTGAAGTGACTTTTGAGTAGACTATTGTAGGTTATGGGCAAGTCATAATGGTGTTACTTATTACGGTTTCACCTAATACGAAACCCCAGCTCCTTGTGCATTGACTGTAATGCTAGCTTTTTAGGTGAAGTAATGTACTTTGAGCTTTAATGTACTTTGAGCTGTAAAATGAACTCAATGAACTTGTATGCTAGCTTTTTAGGTGCAATAACTTTTGAGTAGACTATTGTAGTTTATGGTTAGGTCATAATGGTGTTCCTTATTACGGTTTCACCTATTAATAAACCCCATCCATCCTTGTAACAATTTTGTACTGGTAACCATTCCCTCATCTTTTCTTAAATCCTTATCCCTTCTAATTGATATGGATACCCAGCCGTCTAGTTATTATGTTGGCCTTCTGAACAGTCAACTACATTCTCAACACGAAAGTGCACCAAATGAAAACTTTCGTTATGAAAGTTTTCATGGTGGACCATCCGAAATTCCTCCTTTCAGTTCACAGTGTTCTGATGCTCCATCTCAACCCGGAGAGACACCAGTGGAGCGTAAGGAGAGAAGAAGGTGGACTCCAGCTGATGATGAGGTCCTAATCAGTGCTAAATTTAAATGTTATTTTTAACCTTTGTAATTTTAGTATATTTAAAATTTTAGTCTTATATGTTTTATTTTAATCAGTGCTAAATTTAAATGTTATATGTTTTATGTTAAACTTATGATTTATATGACATTACTTATTAAAATACACAATTAATTTATTAAGAACCACAATAAGTCCTACCAATAATCTTGTCTTTTTGGAGTGTCTCTTAATTTTGTCTCTTAACAACCAAATAATACTAAAATAAGCTAAGGACCTAAAATTAAGTCCTACCAATGTGCTTGCTCTTAGAACCTTATTTTATCTTAGCAAAATTAATGAAAACGACTTCATGCTGTTAATGTCTTCTTCTTCTTTTCTCCACCATAATGTTACTGGATTTGATAAAAGTATTAATAAATGTAGCATATACCTTTGTCAACGTATATGCTCCTTGTGATTTGAACTTACAATATGTTTTTCAGCCTTGAAATATTAATTTTTGGTCAACAAAAAAACAATATTTTATTTTCCAAACGAGTTTCTTATTTCGAAACTTGGAGCATAAAATTTTAAGTTACTATTATCATATATTCTCATATTCCAACTGAAACCAAGTTGGGTGTGTGAACCCACCAAATTAGACGGCTTAGATTAAATTATTCCAAGATTTCAAATGCACATCACATTTGATTAAATAATATTCGAATACTTCTTTGTAAAAACATCTTCAAAGAGGTGATTTGTGAACCGTTGATGATTCCATCAAATCAGAATCTGATATCGTATAAAGTATGTTGACAACCACTTGTAACTTATGCTTCATATGCCCTGAATAATTGTTATGTTCCTGATTATGGGTTCTACTTTGACTAACGGTTGTTCTTTATTTAAAGATAGAAAACAAACGACTGTCAGTTAAGCATTCACGTCTTTACATTTTTCAGGTCAACATAAGGGTTTTACTCTCTTTTACCCTCATATTCATTTGCATACACGAATTAACTCTAATGATATTAGAATGTAAATTATGTATATTACAGAGAAGAGTTACAAGAAGTTGGTGTAATGAATACCGTCAAGGAGGGATTTTACATAGCAGTCTAAAATGGTGTAACCAGACGTAAATTTTTATAGTGAGCTTGTGTACCATTTATATAATATTTCTTATATTTTGTAATTACGTAATTAATCGAACACAAATCATTAAAATTGACATAATAAAATTAGCCAGAATAAAAAAAGTAATATAAAAATAAAAGATAATTCCTATATATTATAGTGTTGCTATTCAAAAAAATATTTTTAATGTATTAAAAAGATAATTTTAAATTTATATATATTGTTGCTATGTAAAAATTATATTTTTAATAATAAAAATATTAAAATTAAAAAATAAAAACCGTATAGTTAAATATCAGTCAAGTATTTTATATAGTCAAAAAGACAAAATTGAATAATTTCAAAATTTTATTTATTAATAATGAATACAGTATGTAAAAAAAATTAAATAATATGAGAGTTTTTTAAAAAAATAACGTGTTAAGGAAATATAAAATTTTATTTTAAAAAATATTTAATGTTCGGTTTAAATATTCTGAAAATATAAATAATAATTTTTAAATTAATAATATATGTATCAATGAATAATTGTATTATAATTATATTTGCATACATCGGCAGACACCTTGTTTAAAATATACGCAAGCTTTTTCAAACACTTTTGCAACCTATGCGGATTTGGGCGTTTAATTGCTCTCCAGTTTTAATATTATCACCTTATTTTTTATAGGAGATATGATATCTTCCAATTTCTTTTAACAATGAACTCCAACTATTATTTATTTTAATTTATATTCGAATCTGATATATTCCTAAAGGCAGTTGATTCAAATTGTTTCCAGATTATTAAAACCAGCACCGACTGTTCCTTTTAATATAAATAATAACACCAGCTTGTAATTTTTGGGCGAACAACACTAACAGTTACCTGTGTCATTGTATCTAACCTAGTTTTCTTTTTACATATACTGTGTGTAAATGCTACTGCTGAGATATTCAATTTAATAAATTTCCTCAAAGATATGGAAGTACAGACTGAAGAGAATACATCGTCTCGTCACGATAAGTCGATAACAAAAAACATATACTAATCAGGCCCGTCTGAAACATTAATTGGGCCATGTGCTACAGAAATTTTGAGATTTATTTTTTTATATAATTTTTTTTTTTTTAAATTGGGCCCTAAACTAAGCTGAAAAAAATCAAAGAGTGAAATGGGCTCTGTGCAAATGCACCTCCAGCACAGGGCCAGAGCCGGGCCTGATACTAATTGGCGGATCTAGAAATAATTTTTACCGGGGTCATAATGTATCACGTAATTATTTGAAAGTTGTATGGAACGTAAGTTTTCCTATGTGGCTGTATTTAAAAAAAAAAGAATAAGTATTAATTTTTCACTATATAAAAATGTAATAATTTTTAAAAATGTTACATGGGCTTTTATTCTTCTTAATAGTATGTTAGTGGACTGTATATGTTACTAAATAAGAAAAAAAAGTCTGCAAGAAAATACTGAAAAAGGTGTCAATTAGGGAAATAGTGGGGGTCAGAGATAGGACTAACACCGGTTGAGGTGAAGATTCTTTAGTGTTTCTTTAACAAAACAAACTATTTGTTCATTTTTGTGGGGTTAGCTGACCCACTACTTCCTTAGTAGATCCACCCATGTATACTATAATTGTCTTTTTGGGGGTGTAGTGATAAAATGAAGAAGACAAACCGTAATGACAATATATTAATATATAGGATAAGGATCTTGATAATTTATTGTTTATGCGGGAATGTATCATTTGATCATTGTAATTTGGTTGTTATCAACTTTCATAGTAATAAATAATCGATTAGCTTCTACTTTCAATAAGGATTAGGTAGATCCAGGATAAAGAACCAAAGATAAATACTGCACATATATAATATATTCTCAAAAAAATATTATCACAGTTTCTGCTTTCTTTAGGAAACAACTCGTTTGTATTTTTTTCGAACGATTTTGTCAAGGGCGTAGCCGGTGCATGACCAATGGGGGGCATGTGCACCCGTAATTTTTTGGATATTATGACTTTAGTATGTAAATTTACAAGCAAATCAGCTAGGAAAGATGGTTAGAGTGTTATTGTGCACCCACCTAAAGTTATATCCCTCTTTTGGCATTCATTTAATTATATTAGAAGTGCACCCATTAAAAAATCTTTCTGGCTTTGCCCCTGGCACTTGTCATAGATCAATGGGTTTGAATTTTAGTTAACCTAAAGGAAAAGAAAAAACTTAAAGTTCATCCCATTACTATTAGGAAAATCCACTAAAACCAAAGGTACAGAGCAAATTGCATGAAGATAATCAAGTCATATAATGACAAAAGCATCCTACTTTTTTCTCTTTATCAGTGTATGCGTGGGCCGACAATAAGTGGCAACTCATTTTCCATCTTCTTTTTTCCCATTTACTTACAATTTTTTAATCATAACTCCTGAATAAATAAAAGGGAAAGAATAGCTTTTCATTATAAAAAAAATTGTAAATAAGGGATCAAATTAATTATTAATCTTCGTATTAATTAATTTATATGATGGATTTATATTTAAAGTCAGTTTTGTCTTCTAGTTCAGTATCCACTAATGCATCACTGTTTTTTTGTTTTGAGATGTTTAAATAAATGATTAGGTTATGGGCCTGTGGGCCAAGAAGTAACTGAGTCACAAAGACGTAGAAAAGCCGTGTACGTGATTAAGTGGGCCCATATCCACGACCGAAAGTATGTTGAAAGGAGGCAAGGAGCGAGACCGTTAGGCTTTGGCAGTTAGTTTCCGTTTACCTGTCAATTAACTTTTTCTTTTTTCTCTTCTTTTATAATCAACTTCACAAATATTTCTTTTCTTTTTTTTTCGAATAAATCAATTAGCATATATATGCACGCATCGAAAGTAAAAATAAAGTTCAAAAGAGATTTAAAGCATATAATAATAAGAATATAATTCCTCATCTTCCATGTTTTTTTCTACTCATTCTCTTATTCCACGTGATAGGGAATTGTTACGGTCCAAGAATAATTATCATTGGAAAATATATGAAATTTGTTCCACGTATTCTAATTTCAATTTTATTTGTTATTCATAGTCACATCTGTTAGAATTCGATATTCACTATAAACTAATTTATTTGTTGGTATGTTTGATTTTTATCAAAATGTAAAATCTGAGGTCATTATCTCGACTGAAATTTTTTTTAACCATTACGTTAAAGATTTTCAATTCAAATGATTGTTGAGATAATAATAATATTATATGATATAATTTTGAGTTTTGAAAATTTATTTTTTCGACCTATAACTTTTAGTAATTGAAAAAAAAACAAGTTCATATAAACTTGAAACATGTGTATATACATAGATAACATGCACATGTTTTCTAATTATAATAATAACTAGTCTTTTGCAGGTTTTATGAAACTGGTGGATTCAAAACATACTTTTTATTGAACAAAATTTTATAATTTTCTATTTTTGATATAATTAAATGAAAAAGAGGATCGAAACGTGTTAGCACCATAATGCTACGACAGAAAAAAGAAAAGATAGGAAAAGCAAAGAGAAATACATCAAACAAACGACGTCGATTAAGCTTCTTTACAGCTCATTTCATATACTTTCCTTTAATTCTCACCGAAAATCAAATCAACTTGACAAAATATGCCAAGAACCTCATGTCAATTTACACACGTTGAATGTCCCCAACTGATTTTGACCCTCTATTACTTCCACTAATAATTCTAAGCTTCATTATCAACATATGCTCTTCATATAAAATACATATTCTAGAAAAATAATTTGCCCCTCGTTTACTACTTTTTGCTACTAATTGACTCGTGACAATGTACCATAGTTTTTTTAGTATGAGTGCTAATACTAAAGATGTACCATAGTTTCCCACCTGCCTTTAACAATAGTACACAATACATACATGATTTCTCTAAAAAACTATTTTGGCTATATAAAATAATTATGTACTAACTTAAAACTAGTTCCTTGATATGGACTCATTATATTTTTCTTTGAATTTTACAGCAAAAGAACTTGGATATAAATTTAGTGTGGCTTCTTAAAAACACATTAATGATAACCGAAATACAGTATCTTTAAAAAAAAGATCTGTGGATATTATTTCACTTTTGAAAGTTAATCAACAAAATAAACAACAAAGAATAAATTAGTTCATGATGTAGTTTAATGTTTGGTTTGTTTTATATTGTCAGTTATGGATCACAACTCGGACATTTTCATTTTGTTTTAAATAAGAAAATTCATTGATTTTTCCATAAGAGCAAGCGCGTTGGGAGTTTTTTCCCCTTGGTCTCTGATGATTTAATTAATAAAAGAATAAAAAAGGTGGAGAGAAAGGATAAAAATTAAAGAAACATCCCTGAACAAAGAGACTATCTACTATGCAAAAAGTACTCACAATCCAGGTGTCATATTGTGAGTCATTGTATTTTATTTTTATTTAAGTTTTAGTTATGTAGTAAATTATATTAATATAAAATGTATAAGATACTCTGTTGAGTTTGACCAAAAAAAAAAAAAGATACTCTGTTGAGTTACTCTATTGTTGCTGATGTTCTAAGTTTCAAAAATTAGCATGGGTGTCATTCCAAATAAATTTAGTTATCAGAAAGAGAAAAGTTAGTAAGAAAGTGTCTGGCTCTGATGGGATCAGTCGGGCGGCGACCGAGACAGAGCATGTGGACTTGTTGCGTGCACGTACGATGAATGCATGGCTTACTTATTCTTTTATTATTATGGTTTACTTTTTCTATTGTATGCAATGGAAAGAAAAAAAATTCAGCCGACCACTAGAGAGGTTCTATGTTCAATAGGGACACGTACCGAAGTAGATCACACGTGTGGTGTCGGTCTCGGCAGAAGAATAGATTCAGACGAGTCATATGGTTTGGGCAGCGAGCGACAAGGTCCTGACACGTTATGGACCTTTTTGCATATTTTCAGGCTCGGTCCGGTCCATGGCCGGCGATTTAGACTGACACTTCAATTGACTACCAGAAAAACATACGGAACTATAATAATTGAGGACAGTTAATAAATATATTTCGTGAAAAAGTTGACAAAAATACTAGAATATGAAATCCAGATGTCACCCGCTGAGTATCATAGTAAATAGAATTTTAAACCGAGATTGAAATACTCTATTCGAATTAAACAGTAATAAAATGATTCACGATTAACGTACGGGCTCAAATACATAGTTAAAATTGTAAAATATCGATGAAAGTTCAACTGGTGTTATAAAAGGACATACTTTTAAGATATTTTTTTTAAGAGATCGTTTTCCATTTAATCATGTCATATACATTTTCGGAATCAATAGTTTGCTGTGATTATCAGTAAAAAAAAAAGAATTTGCTGGATCAAATGAGTTCGTTAAAAGTGTATCATATGACTAGTTTTTTAAAGGAATCAGTTTTCTTATGACTAGTTTTCTTAAGCAATCAGTTTTATTTAATCATATGTCATATAAATTTTCGGAATCAAGAATTTGCTGTGATTATCAGTAAAAAAAAAAAAAATTTGCTGGATCAAATGAGTTCGTTAAAAGTGTATCATATGACTAGTTTTTTAAAGGAATCAGTTTTCTTATGACTAGTTTTCTTAAGCAATCAGTTTTCTTAAGGAATCAGTTTTCTTTTGTAATGAGGTGATTCTTTTTATACTAATAAGTAATTTTGTTTTTTCCTGTAATGTGAATGAAGTAATCAATGTTTTTGTTGACGAAAACATCGTGAAAGACCATGAATTAGGTCAAGAGAAGACTCGTAAACTTCGTGGATGTGCATGCACGTGAATCTTTTTTTTTTTTGCAAGTGCATGCACGTGAATCTAAACTAATTCACAATCTAACTTTTTGAGACATTAGTTATATATATATGTTGAAATCGTTGCAAAGGAACAAAGATAATACATCAAAGTTGAATTAAAAACATAATAAAGCTTATTTAAATTGACAACAACCTAAGAAGACGATCAAAGGCGTTGATTCAGCCGACAAACACGGGGTTGCTTTCCAGTTTCTAACTTATAATTTTGTTTGCAGCTTTGTTCATTTTATTATTTTTATGTCATCAATTCATTTTATTATTTTTATCTGTGTAAAAGTGTAAAAAATATCTATGTAAAAGTGTAAGGCCATAAGAGCATCCGCAACCGTGGATCTTCTTAGAGTCCTTATGAATAGTTTTTTTTAATCATTATTTTTTTCAGATTTTAAAAAAATAAATAAATATTAACCAATCACGGGCCGCTACGTGTCGTGAATAGTATAAGAATCAATCTTTATATAAAGATTTTTTAGACGGAATTCTTAACTATTTTGATTATTTAATTATTATTTTTTTTAAGGATTCCTCCTAAGAATCACTATTGCGGGTGCTCTAAAATGGAAAAAGAGTAAAAATAACAAATAAGTTCAAAATATTCTCTCAACAAAGAAGTGTAGGCAATAATTGAATAAAACTATTAGTGATCAGAGAGACGAAATAATCTGAACCTGTAGGATCGCCCTTGAAACTTCTTTCTCCAGCTATTACATATTCTCTTATGTCAACAATCATCATCAACTGGCTTGAATTGTTTGATATATTCAAAAACAAACAATTATATATCTCTTTTTCTCCATTATCATGAGTTGCACCATACCTTGTAAGAAAACTAAGAAACTTTCTATGAATGTCAATGTGAGTACATAAGCCAAAGGATTTTATTATGAATATATCACTCTAATTGAAATCTGTAATGAATATTACATTTTCCATTTCATATTAACTATTTTTATATAACAAAATTTACGCTATAAAAATAAGTATTGTTTTAAAATTTCAATGTAAATTATGTTATTAACTTTTCTTTTTTACCTTTACATAATTTTTAAAAAAAAATGAAAACAATATAATTTTAATAATTAAATTTAGACAAAGTTGATTTTTTTTTTTTAAATTGATGGTAAAAACTTAAGATGAAATCTATTTTGAAATGGAGTGAATATATGATTATATTTATCACGTTCATAGTAGGTTTAACAAAAGAACTCAACATACGACGAATCTGAAAACTGAATGCACATGGCAGAGGGAATAAGATCCTAACAGATCAAAGAATAACATTTAAAATTTGTTTATTCGGGTAAAAAAACTGATTCGTTAAGACTGACTAGCGTCCATCTAGTTTTTCCCGAGGGTTTGAATGTTCTTGTTCACATAAAGAATAATATTTCGGTCAACAGTGCAAATATTACGGAATCATAGTAAATGTTCGTTTATTTTGATTTTGGTAATTTAATGTGATACCAATTATATGACATTACGAACGAAGATTTCATAAGCAAATAGCTTATTTGATTGAACAAGAAGATTTTTTTATTGGAAAGTTTGATGGGTAGCTATATTGAAATTTGGATAGTAGTAAGCTTTAATTTTTTTTTTCTAAATTCGTTTTTTCTTTCCATTTTTCTGGTTTTGAAGCTCATCACCAGCATATGATCAAAAGTCAATACCACACCTAAAAAGGTTATATGTAACACATAAAGATCAACATCATCATTCCTAAGAATCATAACAAAACAATTTATTTTTCTTGGCAAAACAATTTTGGTTTGTTTTCTTTTAGAATATAGTATTTTATATTCTTAGTTGGTCAAAAAAATCAAACGTTCCGTTCCCATCTCCAAGAATCTTATTGAGTGTTTATTGCCAAACAAGAAGGGAGTACTCTAGTGCTTTCAAGATGTTGACCAGGAAGGATCACACATATTAATTATGAATGGGGTCATGTTTATTTTTTGTTGACCGATTACCGATTGACTTCAAATTTTAAACTGCTAATACCCGTTAATCCACAATTTCTTTGTTTTTTACAAAGGTTTTCTTAAAAAAAAATTATTTTTTTGATCAACATATAATTTTTTTCAAAAAAAAAACAGAATGATTACAATATTTACATTATTTTAACTATATAAATATATAATTTATATTAATTTCAAAAGTAAATATTTAAAAGATGATGATTTTTATTTTAGTTAAGATTACATGCAAGTTTCGTAGATTATCTGTAAATTTTAGTTGAACGGATGCGCATTCTTTACGGGTTATACATGTCAGGTTTTTGAATCCGCAGCAGAGAGGATTTGACCATTGCCAAATATTATTTTTATGATATCGATGTTGAATGTATAACAAGGAGACGACGGTGGACTTTGAATAAAGGACACAGTAGACTCTATATAGAATCAATATATAATTCATTCTTTTGACTGAGTACCAACTATTTGTTTTATATCACTTACAGGGATGCAATAAGAGCATATTCTCACGCGACCCACGGGTTTGATTTGTTAACATGCAAACATAAATATAGAGTCCACAGGTTTAACATATAGTTATGTACACCCACACGTAACTGATATATTTCGTAAAATACTTTATAGAAACTAATTTCCAAAAAAAATGTTGGTAAAAATACAAGAAATGTTTTTTTTAGAGCTAAAAGCAAATAATGTTGTTTTTTAATTACCGTTTTGTTGCACACACTAATTCACACAGGCATATATTTATAGATAAAAATAAAGTTCATGTTATGCAATAAAACATAAATCTTATATTACATGTTAGAATTATTAAAATATGATATTTGGTAAAATTAAACATATTCGAATAATTTTTCCCAAGAGAACAAGAAAATAAACTGACCACTTTCATAAAAAAAAAACGAACTGACCAAAAAATAATATAAAACAAATACATTGCAGCCGCAGCTGGTTTTGAGGTTAGCACAAAATGGGTGCTTTTGGGTTTTAAAGACAAGCGGCGCCTTCGAGCTGTTCTTATATATTGATTATTTATATGTTCAAAATAATTAATAATTCCTTCGTTTTAGTTTCATTTTTTAGGTTTTTGCACAAATATTAAAAAACATTAAATTTTACATATTTTAAAAATAAAAATATCATTATCTATACATTTAACTACATTTCAACCAATAAAAAAATAAAATGATATATAAAATCATTAAATTTTACATTAAAATTATAAAACGACACTTATTTTAAAATAATTTTTTTTTCCGTACAACAACAAATAATTTGAAACGGATGGAGTATTAAGTTTGATAAGCTTGTACATTTTTTTCCTCAAAAAAAAATACAGTGTTGCTTACATTTCTCGAAACACTTGAGTATAATTTTGTTTACACACTTACATGCACGACATGACACAGTATGTTCCACCAGAATGACACCATTTTGTGACAATGTGATATCCTATAATATTACCCAAAAGGCTTATCACTATAGACAATACTATTTGATAAGTACCAAAGCCCCAAAATGGGGTCATTTAGAGCATGTCCATCAAGGAGTTCTTAAGGGGTTCTTAATCCAAAAAGGTGGTGGGTCCTACCACTTTTCTTAAGAACCCGTCTCTAAAATCCCTTAGTTTAGAATCGTTTTTTGCACTGTTTTGTGGACCCTACTGCCACATGGCGGTCCACGATTGGTTTATTTTTTTTTTAATTTTTTTTTTAAAATTCAGAAAAAATTTAAAAAAAAAAAAATTTAAGAACCCCTATGGAGTTCTTATGGATGGAGATGGTCTAAGATCAATTCAATCAGAAACGGTTCAAAAATAATATATCCACGTGTGAAATAAGAAGCATTTACAACTTACAATCAAATTTCTAATTGTTTTTATAGGTTCAAAGATGAACTAAAACTTCCTCGAAAGGTCACACTTATTTTAGGTAACGTGTTCATTTACTCTCGCATATTTGCATGCATATATATACGAGCCTTCTTAATTCTTATTTAGGCTACGTATCGATCCGTCTGTAGTGTATTCAGTTTCACACTACGTGTTCCGTGGCGAATACAATTTTATAGGATTGCTACTGCTATGTGCCAAACCGTTGCTCAAGACTATATTTTAACTCTGGCATTTACATTTATTAATGCATATCGTTTGAAGAGTTACGTACCATCCTTAAACTTTTCTGACGAACCTAATTAATTAGTATATACAAATGAACATAATCTTTTGTTGTTGTAAACATTAGAATTGAATGATTCACCACTCAACCAAAATATGAACGTATGTAAGAAGATTACGGGAAGATTACGGGAAGAATAACATACGTAATTTTTTCAATAAATGGTCATGGCAAAAAAAAACAATAAACAAATTATTGGATGTTTTAATAGATCGTAAAAGCTCTCTTCTTTTAAATTACTACAATTCTAGAATTTTGCATTAGTCAATAAACTATCCAATTATTTATTCATAATATACCTTCGCTATTACAACTGATTTTCACAATAAAAATAAAAAGCGTAATGTCTATGCTGAAATTGACGTTTATTAAGAAAATAATTCCATTTATTTGAATTATAATATGATACGGGCAACGATAGGTTATTATAAAAGCATATATACTACGTTACCCGAACTAGGCCTGGGCATTTTAATCTGGACCCGAAGACCCGACCCGGACCCGGTCCAAAAATACCCGACCCGAACCCGAACCGAAAGTTTACAAGTACTTATTGGGTATAAATTTCTTTTACCCGAATATACCCGGACCCGAAGAGAACCGACCCGAATAGACCCGGACCCGAAAAGAACCGATCCAAATAGACCCGACCCGCAAGAACCGATTTGTACCTGACTTAAAAACATGTATATTAAAACTATAATTTTTTGTGTTATGTTTTATATATATATATATTATATTTTATTTAGTTGAAATTTCTTTTGTTAACCATATTTATTATTATTTTGAAACATTTTTAAGTAATATGAAGCTTTAAATTATAAAATTTAGAGTTTAAAATGATTTATGTTTTCAGGACCCGAAAGATCCGGACCCGACCCGGAACCGACCCGAAAAATTACAAGTACATATATGGGTCTAAATTTTCAGGACCCGAAAGACCCGGACCCGACATGACCCGACCCGAACCCGGAACCGACCCGAAAAATTACAAGTACCTATATGGGTCTAAACTTTTAGGACCCGAAAAACCCGGACCCGACAGGACCCGACCCGAACCCGACCCGAGGACCCGGATGCCCAGGCCTAACCCGAACAAAACTTGGAGGAGAGAGAGAGACATGAAAAAGATAGTTCCTCTGCATCTGGAACACGTGGCGTTACTGTGGGACCAATTCAGACAAGGAGAAGAGGCACCACCACCTCATTGAGCTGGTCCCACTTCAATAACCTCGGTCCCAAGGTTCCCACTTGTAACGAGAGACTCTCTCTCCCTCACTAGGTCTTGTGTTGCCTTGTGAATCTATATAAGGCACCTCTTGGTCACGGCATAGCTCCCACACTACCCTCTCTCGTCTCTTCGAACATTGCAAAAACTAAACCACATATTCAAATAACAGAGAAATTTCTTCTTCTCTTTTTATAGTTTTATAAAAATGGTGAGCCAAAACGTCGTCGTATCAGACGCAACGACGGGCATCATAACCGTCTCCACCGTTTCTAACTCCTCTGTCTTTACTCCTTCTGCTCAAAAGCCACCGACTGCTCCTGGTCACATCTCAATTTCCAAGAAGAAACTACTCAAAAGCCTCGAGATCAATGGCGACCAGAGTCAGAGACTCAGCTCTTGGGTTGACTCCATGAGGGCTTCTTCTCCTACTCATCTCAAATCACTCCCTTCTCTTTCCTCGGACGAAGAGCTCAATTCTTGGCTTGTAAGTTCCACCACACACTTTTTAAGACACAAATCTGTTTTCTTTTCTCTTCTTTTCTTAGATGAGGCTAATTTTTTTTGTTTTCTTGTCTTTATTCTCTATCAGAAAAGACATCCATCAGCACTTGACATGTTTGAAAGAATCATTGAAGCTTCAAGAGGAAAAGAAATCGTTATGTTTCTTGATTATGATGGTACTCTTTCACCAATTGTCTCTGATCCAGACAGAGCTTTCATCTCCAGCAAGGTTCTTCTAATTAATCCAGTTAAAATCTTCCAAACTTACTATATTTTCATATTAAATATTTTATTTTATTTGTTTCATAGATGAGAAGAACAGTGAAAAAGCTGGCAAAATGTTTTCCAACTTCTATAGTTACTGGCAGATGCATAGACAAGGTACATTTGTGTGAAATAATTTAATTCAGTATTAAAAAAAGTTATTAACAATGAACTAATTTATGTTTAACTTTTGATAAAATACTTTTTTGCAGGTTTATGGCTTTGTGAAACTAGCAGAATTATATTATGCTGGAAGCCATGGAATGGATATTAAAGGGCCAACAAAAGGTTTTTCAAGATACAATAAGGTATATTAGGTTAATAAACTCACATAATTACAAAATCACAATACGAATTTTCTTTAGTTTTAAACAAATTTTACTTGGTTTTTAGGATAAACCATCTGTTCTTTATCAACCAGCTGGTGAATTTCTTCCCATGATTGATGAGGTAAAATACAATTTTATTTAATTATTGTCTTGGTTTATCCTCTTTATGTATAAATATGTATGTGACTGAGTATTAAATTTAAAATGTATTTGTAGGTTTTTAAAAAATTGGTGGAGAAAACCAAATCAATACCCGGAGCCAAAGTTGAGAACAACAAGTTCTGTCTTTCGGTGCACTTCCGCTGTGTTGACCAGAAGGTAAAAACTTTAGTGTATGATTAGTACAAACGTTTCAGATATGTGTTAATAGTGTATTTAAAAACTAGTTACTCCTGTACTTAACAAGAATTTTCTTTGAAAAATTATTCAGAAATGGAGCGACCTGGCTTTAAAAGTTCGGTCGGTGGTAAAGAACTATCCGACAATGAAACTGTCCCAAGGTCGGATGGTATGAAGTGGTTCTTATTGGTGAATTAAAGTAAACTAGATTTTTGCATTAAAAACCATATAACTTATTTACTTTTGGATTTTAATCAGGTCTTTGAAATCCGACCAATGATTAAATGGGACAAAGGCAAGGCCCTTGAGTTTTTGTTAGAGTCACTTGGTGAGATATTTTTCCATGTCTTGTATTTTTATTTTGCAAAAATCATTTCTCATCAATAATAATATCGCTCTTGACTGGTCTTATGAGAATTAAAATAAAAAAAATCTAAATTTTAATACTCTGGCTGTTGCAGGATTTGATAACTCTAGCGATGTATTTCCTATTTACATTGGGGATGATCGAACCGACGAAGATGCTTTCAAGGTATACAAATTCAATTCATATTTGAAAATTTAATTATTTCAATGTTACAAGGTTCTATACATAGGGTAATCTATACAATTAAAACCTAAATCTAATATGTAAATCCACAACACGTGCGATGTATACAAATAGTTTCACAATTCTAATTGTGTTTGTTTCCGTCTAAATTAGCTGCTTCAAGAGAGAGGACAAGGCTTAGGTCTTCTGGTCACCAAGTTTCCCAAAGACACCAATGCTTCGTATTCTTTGCAAGACCCACTTGAGGCAAGTACATGTACAAATATACGAACAATTTGAAAGTATATATTCATCCATTTATGCTTATATTAATACGTATGGGTACTCAAATATAATGATATAATACTTCTGCTAAAATATTCAGGTGATGGATTTCTTGCGACGGTTGGTGGAGTGGAAACAAATTCAGCAATGAACGTGAAGGGACCAATGGAGTTTTTTTTAGTATAAATAATCATTGCACATAGGTGCATATATAGATTTATATACTTATAGATGATATGTATATCTCTTTCCGGAACATTGTACAAGATATATAAAGGCAAATTCTTAATGTGCCTCTATATATAGGTTGATCTTGTTCACCATGATCTTTGCTTGAAAGGCATTTTTAGCTTTTACATATTGTATGGGAAAGGGTATACCTTATGTAAAATTCTAAGGAAAATGTGTATTGTGTTGTGATGTAATCATATTTTCGCTATATGGCTACTTTGTTGAGAAATCTTGTAAAATGTAATTTTTCTCCTGCCAAAGGTCTTGTAAAATGTATCATAGTTTCTATACCCTCATTAAGAAAATAAATAAATAATTACATTCCAAATGTTTGGAATCAATTCTAGATTCCTTTTAAATACTGAACCATACTTGATACATTTAGTAAACCGGTATAAAAGTCCTAAGATAACGGGGGAGATTGGTTGGACTAGAAATTTAACTGTAAAATTTAATCTGTAAAATTTTTTGATTTAGTTGTAACTAACGTAATTGTAGAGATTAAATAAAAAAAATATAAAAAAAAATTTCTTGCATCAATTCTACAGCAGCATTTTTTGCTTCAGAAAATAAGGCTTCTATAGCCATTTTTTTATTTTTTTAGCTTTAGCTTTAAAAACTACTTAAAGCATGATTGATGATTTATATGGTTGTAGATAGAAATTAAAGCTAAAGCCTGTAGTTACAACCCAACCAATTACCACCAACGTTTATTGGTGAATTCCTCAAGGTCATAATTAACCCTAAGAAACCCAATGGGTTTCTTAGTTTTTTTTCTATTTTTTTAAAGTGAATCAATCGCGAGTTGACACGTGTCTGTGGGGTCCGTGAACAGTGTAAGCAACTTTTTAACCGATTCTTAGTTTATAGTTTTTGTAACCGATTCTTACATTGTTCATGGATCTCACGCCTTAAGAAACCCACTTAAGGACCCTCTTTAATTGTGTTCTAAGAGCATGTGCAACGCAAGCTCTTCAACGTATCTTAACATAGGGGGGACCACACATTTGACAAAATACGTTGCTTCTGTCTTCCAAATAAGAGACGACTTTTTGATGTTTCTTCAACTATTTGCGGGCTCCACTGACATGTGGCGACCCGCAATTGATTAATTTATATATATATATTTTTTTTTAAAAACAAAAAAAATAAAATTTAAGAAACCCAGATGGGTTTTCCCGTTGAACGTGCTCTAAGTAACATAATTTTTCTCTTATATAATACATTTTTATTCGACTACAAAGGCGAAGTTTCGCTTAAGAAAACACACACATATATAACTTTTATATTTGGAACTATTTAATACTATGTAATTAAACAATTCGATTAATAAAAAAATGAGTAAAAATAAAAATATTAATAATTGCGATATCTAGGATCTAGATTGTCGACTAGTGAGAATTAGACACACATCCATGGTAGGTCCTTTACTTACTCCACGCCATGAGAACATACAATGCTGATAATGACTCGGACATGACAAAGTCTTCAACTTCCAAGTCTTCTTCTTCTGTTGGGAATTATAGTACATCTTTAACCACAAAAAGTTAAAAGGTATACAGTATAATTTTTCTGTTTTGTTTGCTTGCACCGCATGAAAACATATACTAAACGTTAAGTAATGTACGTATTCCTCTTTAAGTCTTTATGTCCATATCATTTGCCTCTCATGTCTCTCATCATACGCATATGTATGTGTAAATGCATGCAATAAAGAGCTCTTGTAGACTCTTAACACGTGTCAGACACTGGAAATGTCGGTCCAATCTTCGAGATCTTTGATCTGTCTAGTCTCCAGCATTAATGGTTCATGTTGCACTTTGAAAAAAAGGATCATGAACACAGAACCATATGTATATTGATTAAATGTGCACATGGGGATGCATGTGAAGAAGAATGCCCGTAACAATGGGAAGCCATATTCAATGAACATGGGTCACTCTTTTGCCCGTCTCTCATATTCATAATTAACAAAAGGAATAACTAACTGATTCATTATGTTTTATTGGTCGAACTTGTAAACTGAAAAACTATTACATACTACATTGGTTCGGGTTGTTTCCTTGTGATTCCAGCCATCATTGTTATTTTAAGTTCTTTAAACAATAAAACTACATACTCTGATTAATTATAAAATCAAGAACAAGTATTAACCAGCTTTAGCATACGCAGAAAACAAAGAACAAACCAAGCAAATAATTACGAAACTGGCAAAATGTTTGGAAATTTTATAAAAATACCTTTTTCTTACTACCACTTCTTTTCCTTTTTAGATTATTTTTATCCTTATTTTTAAGAAAAAAAATACACTTATAATACTATGATTAATTAATCCAATACTAAAGGTTTAGAGTTGAGGGATATGATAAAGTTTTGCAATGTGAATTTAATATTTAAATTAATATAAAATTCTTTTGCTTCTTGATAAATAAAGTATTTGTGAAAATATTTGTTTAGTGAAGATATCAATAAATAATGAAATTTCTCCAAAATGTTTTTATCATTACAAAGCCCATAAGTAAGTGGACTCGTCTCAGAATGTAAAATAAACATGGCCCATTAAAACCAGACCGTACATATACAAAAAAACATAAAAAATAGTAGGTTTCACTGATCCTTCTGCATGAAGAAATTTCATTACAAACCTCTGCAAAAATTCCTTAAAAGTTATAA
Source organism: Moricandia arvensis (assembly GCA_905132765.1). Taxonomy (NCBI): domain Eukaryota; kingdom Viridiplantae; phylum Streptophyta; class Magnoliopsida; order Brassicales; family Brassicaceae; genus Moricandia; species Moricandia arvensis. The sequence continues at coordinate 3,131 of CAJHQP010006453.1, read as the reverse complement.
AGAGAATGAATTATGAGAGATTAAATGGAGCCAAAGAGTTTATCTATAGCATCCCAATCAATCTCAAAAGAAGGATACTCCTGCAAATCCATGCATAAGCTCTCATCTTTCTTCATCCATTCGTTTGAGAAATCCAACAACGTTATATCCGACTCAGGAGACAAACCCGACCCGCCGTATCCATAATGATCCATAACTTCATGTTCTTGCTCCAGTTCAGGACCCGTGTAATGAAAACCAAAGAACCTTCCTCTGTTTTCTTCGGTTTCTTGAACTTAGGCTCTGGTTGGGGAAGCTCTGAGCTAACATTACATATGGATTCGATCTTAGCGTTGATAGATGGAGACAAGGTCTGTTTATACTCTCCTCGACGAGCAATGCTCGGGAAGTTGAGACGAGCGTTGTCTCCTCTGATCTTATGAGCAGCTTGGTCGTAAGCTAGTGCAGCTTCTTCCGCGGTTTCGAACGTACCAAGCCATAACCTGGTTCGGTTTTTAGGCAACCGGATCTCAGCTACCCATTTGCCCCATTGACGTTGTCTAATGCCTCGGTATAGTTTAGCCGGTTTAGTTACGTTGGTGGTTCTTCATTATGGTTGGTTTAGCGTTGAGAAGATGGCCACCACAGCCTCGACTCATGCGAGATTGTTTTTGTCTGAGATGTAACTCTGTTTGAATTTCGAGGATTTGAGTGGGAGTGAGCTGGTTTAGCCCAATTGGACCGGTTTGGTTAGACACCAGTAATGTTTGGTTATCAGGAGTTACTGGTATTGGTGTTAATGAAGATGGAGAAGAAGTTACCTTCAAGAACGGTTCAAGAGCTTTCATGAACTCATCTACGCATATTTCCATTAGTAGTTTTGTACAATAATAATAATAATTAATTTGAAGAAATTAAGATGAGCTTCTAGAGAAAAAAGAAGAAGCCCTATTGGTAAAATTATAAATAGACTAGACAATATAAAAATTACGCACACGAATGCTAAAAGGGAAAGAAGATTTTGTGTGTGTTTAGATTTGAAATATTCTTGTGTGTTGAATGTTGATAGTTTTCCCATATGCTTTGGCTTATATATGTGTTCGTTTCGACCATAGGGGTTTTATGTTATGAAGTCAACGTAAATACTAAACACTATTTTAATATGTAAAACAAAATGCATATAACTAAGAGAATAAAGCGCATCTAAGTAAAATATTATCAAATAAACGTGTTGTGTCGTTGACAATTGTTATGGCGACTCAAAATCCTTGATGTTTATTGGTGTTTCAGGTCAATTATCCCTTCTATATTAAAAAAAAAAAAAAACAAAAGAGAGTCAATTGACCCCTTACAAGTTTATGAAATGTTAACATGTCTTAATTTTCTTGCCTATTACATCAAAATGAAACAAAAAATTCAAAATATCAATCCGAAAAATGCGAGTATAACTGTCAATAAGATTCTTATGAATAAATTTTGGCAATGATTGTAATTAACACTTCGGATATTATATTTTGAATGTTCCAAATTATTTTATTCGTTTTTTATCCGGAAAATGTGTAAAAGAGTAGAATCGGAACTAATCAGCTTTAACTGTGAAAACAACAGGTCCACATAGACGTGTGCACATGTATCATACGCAAGCCTTCTTCAAGCTTCAGTCTCATTTAGCAGAACTTCTTTAGCTCGCCTTCTTGGTCTTTCATGTCATTTGCAAACCGACAAAGATTATTTTTAGCTTGGAAATCAAACATATTTTTCTTAAAGATATCAAATTCTAATTACATGATAAACGTAGTTATAAAAAGAAATAATGGGGCTCGATTAACTAAGAAACGAGGCTTAATGTCAAACCGTAATGAATAAAAAATGGTCAATGACTATAATATAACTTTAGATAGTATTTTGGATTCTTTAATTTGTTTGCTTCAGGAAAAGCGTGGACCTTTAGGTTGTTTTCTCGTGAATCTTCTCTACTTTTTTCAGGCTTTTTTGAAAATGTTTTAACACTAATCATCAGAACCATCAATTTGTTTCACTATAAAATGAAAAGTTACTATCATTTCTCCTGCAAACTTGTTTAGGAACATAAGTTTATATAAGTGAATGGTCTATATATCGATGTAACATCACTTAGGTTTTGTTATTTTGTTTAAAAGTATCATCACTTAGGTTTACCAAAGACGCGTAACTGAGTTATACGCGAAATATATATGAATCATAAAACAAAAAAAAATCGAGGTGAAACCGCTAATTCGTTGACTAATAAGGCCATCCTTTTAAATAATCAAATAAAATAAAAAAAAGTTGAATTTAGCATGTCAAAGCAGAGACAAATGAATATCCCATATGATTAATGAATTTATAGCTAATCTAATAGGCAAGATTAGGTAGCTGATCAATATTCTAATCAGTATTTTAATCATGATTCAATGGACCTCTATAGATTACCAGTACCAATGGACTCGCCCCGTTTGCTGCTACCTCTTATCCTTACTTAAAATTCCAACAATAGTTAAATGGCACTTTGAATCACCTAACTATTAAGGTTTATTAAGAAATTGAGACATTCTCATGAGAGAATGAGACATGTTGTGTGATTAAATTGTCATTGATGAAATGCAGGACGAGGATATTGAAATTTGTAATAACGAGCAGCCAACATCTTGCATGTCTCCTGTCAGGACAGAGAATGAGACTAAGCTGACCCTCCCAACAATATCTCTATCTTAATTGCCTCAACGCCAATCTAGTTTGCTTGTTGATCCTTTGGGCTAATTCCATGCTTATGATGTCTAATAAATCTTCTTCTCGTAAGGTGGAAGACCATTGAAGCATGGACCACATACTAGCAGTTTATAAAATATTCCATACATAGAGTCAGACACAATATAGTTATTGTTGAAAGTGTGAAGTGAATGTTCTAACTCCATCAAGTTTATGAGGATTGGTGGAAACGGTTTAGTTACATTCTGTAAATTTTTGGAGAAATCTTTTCTGAGTTGAAGACCAGACTTCCACCAACGTATGTCACATTTAGGTCTTCTTTATTGATCTTTTCAATTTTGTGGGTCTGCAAAACGGTTCCAATAGTCAATTTCTTAAACCTTTTCAAAATGCATGTGGTGTTGCGTTGACCGGTTTGAGAAGCG